>AGDA01092106.1:0-18236 GCA_000281935.1 Mengenilla moldrzyki | reverse complement strand
AGATGGATCAAAGAATGGATCAAAGAATGGATCAAAGGATGGATGGAAAAATGGATGGAAGGATGGATCAAAGGATGATTCAAAGGATGGTTCAAAGGATAGATCAAAGGATGGTTCAAAGGATGGTTCAAAGGGTGGATCATAGGATGGATCAAAGGATGGATTAAAGGTTGGATCAAAGGTTGGATCAAAGGATTGACAAATAGATCGATAAAACGATAAGTAGATCGATGGGTGGATCGATGAACAGATAAATAGATGGATATAGAATGAATGAATTAATAGTCAGATCACTAATGTAATAAATGCTTAAATACATTTTTGGACGAATTCCTGGAATAGAGGTTGTTGAGCACTTGAGAATAAAGGTAATGAAAAAATATCTAAAAGCTTTGTAACGAATAAAAAACTTGAAACCATGTCTTTGATCTGTTGAATAGCACATGAAATAGACAACAGACAATAATTTTTCAGTTATAATCTTCCAGTTGTAAATTACACCAAGATATGGCTACATTGCGGCTATGTTTCTTTAATAGGCACGTTATTTACCATAAACAAATTTGACTAGTCACTATTGCTAAGTTCCTCAACATCGATAACTAAATCGTCATCATCGTCGTCTGTGTGATTTCCTATATTGCACGAAGTCATGGTCACATCACTATTCTGCTTGTGTTTTAGCTTTGACTTTGTACCTTTTTTTGAAGCTGAAGTCTTATGACACGACACTTCTAAGTGTTTGTTTAAATACGACTTAAGTGCAAATGTCTTTTCACAACGAGGGCACTCAAACATCTTATCTGTAGAATGCGTCATCATATGAGCGCGAAGATTAGATCTGTCAGCGAAGGCTTTGCCACAGTATGCACAACCATAGGGTTTCTCACCAGTGTGGGATCTAAGATGACCTTGAAGAAGCCAAGGTCGTGAAAATAATTTACCACAAATTTTACATTGATGATCTAATTTATGTGTTAACATGTGCATGGATAACGCAGGCATGCTAACATATGGTTTATCGCATATTTCACATCGTTTCACCGACTGTGAATTAATACTACGATGAATCTGTTTATGTCGTGATAAATTTGAAGATGTCGCATACTTTTTATCACACTCATCACATTTATATTTGCCACTTTTACCCGTTCGAGGTCGACGACTGGATCCGTTTCCTAATCCCAGCCAAAGATCGTCAATAATCTTTGCACCTTTTCGTGCCCGTGAACGGCCATCTATCACTCTTAAGCCATCTACTGTTAAGCTTAAACGCTTTGATTCTTTCTGCACCTGTTAGGAAGTCAAACTTATAGACAAAAGAAAACGATGACCAAAGCTATCATATACCTTTCTTTATTACAAAAAACTAATTTATTAAAAATTATCTTTAGTTGAAAAGCATCACATATGTGTTTAATGCTAATAATTTTTTATTCAAAAACTTAAACTTGTTAAAAAATAAATAAATAATTTCAAAACAGAAAATAATTAGCTCGTTTATTGATAAAGATCGGTAAATTTCTTAATATTTTACATTATCCTCGAGTATATACTTTAATTCACAAACGTAATTAAAAACAGACTCTAAATAATTAAATGAAAAATGTGCTTTAAAAGTGTTGTTAAAGTTAAACTGTCTGTTTAATATAGCTTAAGCCGTAATCGCGTCGAAGATTTTTAAAAAATTGTGATATTAGAAAAAGTGATCAACCTTTTATATGAGAGATACCTTTGGAGATTGCGCAAAATATTTTATTTAGTTGAATAATCGAATCAACAATTGAAGAGTATTTACAACAATATTTAAAAGTAAATAAAAATGAGAAAATGGAAAAATTAATTAATGGGGAGTCTTAGTGCACAAACTAAATATTGAGTTACCTCCAAAGTATACAGGTATTTTAGTTCCAACGGACTTAAATGCTTCTTTGTCTTCCATTTTTTTTTAAAAAAGAAAGAATATTTAATTCTACATTATTCAGTTTATTTATTTGAAATAAAACTGTCAGATTGTTATCATTTTTATCTGTTAAAAGTTAGCTAAACTGTTGAGTCAACATCAAAAAAAAACCCGAAAAATTTGTTTTTTTTTATCAAATTGATGTGTTTAGGTCTAATTAAAATGTGCGCATGTGAAGCACGAATAGTTTTGTGATCATTGTTCAACTCTGACATTCATAATACCTGAGTTCGAGTTTTAGCAGGACTAAAATCAAACCTAATTTCTTACATGGACGTATAAGATATGGACTGATAACGCTTCGTATTTTTTTGTAAAAACATCTAAGGGTTACTAATTCAGTGTGCGCGTGTGCAATATTTTTCATCCGATCGTTTAACTGAACTCAAAAATAGTTGACAAACGAATGAAACTTTTACCGTTAGAAAATTTCGTTAAAAATTTTACACAAGCGCACACTGAATTAGTAACCTTTAGATGTTTTTAACAAAAAAATACGAAGCCTTATCAGCCCATATATGTCCATGATTTTTACCGTATAGATCGATCGTAATAATAAGAATATGCCTATGCGCCAACATCATTGAGCCGAGGTTCCTAAGTAATATTACAGACTCCTTAAGTGTTATGAACTTAATATGTTTATTTGTGTTGTAGCTACCGTATTCGCCTGACTAGACAAGTTTTTATACTCCTAATGTGCATTCAAGATGAGTTGTATATATGTATAGCCGGTGATTTTTAAATAGTATAAAAGAAGGAGAACTTGGGTTTTAATAGTTATGACAACCGCAGCCACGTTTCCCAGCATATAAAATGAAATTTAGATTTTAAAAAAATTTAAATGTTTCTAGAGTAGGGAGAGCAAGTTACATCACTGAAAAAAAGAAGTTTACGTGTTCAGTATATGTATACTTCATCAAAAAGTTTTTTCTTTAAATAAGTGATTTAAATATTTATTGGTAAGTGATAGCTTTAGACGTTTCAGTACTTAACAAAAGTTTTAATAAATAGAAATATTGTTAAAGTTCACATAGATATAATCTTTATGAAACAATCTTCAATTTATATATTTATGTTATAATGGACGCAAATAAAACGGAAAACACTTGTAATAAATACTTATCTTCCTACCTGATTCAAAAATAAATTATTTTTATTAATTTTGTTAAACACATTCAATACTAACTATATTTAAGACAATAAAAATATGCTTTAAATCAAAGGTGGGCAAAAGCCGGTCCGCGAGTCGGAACCGGCCCTCTTGTTTACCTTACCCGGCCCGTTGAAGAAGTTCACGTGCATTTTTTTAATATATTTTATGCGATCATATTAAAATCAAAAAGTTACTATTACCGTTATCTATCAATAATTGCCAAATTTATTTGTCAGAATGCTTTAAAATGATACTTTTAATGTTTATGTCAAAAAAATTCTTGAGCAGGGTAAAAATCCACCCAAAGTTTTCGAGTGTGTACAGCGTACGAAGTAAAGATTTCCGCCCCGAAAGGGATTTTGAAAATGCCATTTTGGCCCGCGCTTAAATTTATTTGCCCACCTCTACTTTAAATTGTACAATTATAATTTTTCGCTTTTAATTACTTACTCATTGATCAAATCTTTCTTTCTTAAAATTTCAAAGTCCTTAAGCTAAACTTGTAATCTGATTGTGATCAAATGATTTAATAAATGTGATTATAAGTTATGATTTCCTTCTACCATAATTTCTTAATCCTAGTTCTCTATATACGTTCTTGTTCTTGAACTATATTTTCCTTATAAAATATGCATCTTCTGATGTTTAATCATATGGTGCATTATACTAAATTAAAGCTTATAGATCGAGAGTTGGTTCGAAAACGTGCATTTCCAGGTGAAAAGGTAATTCAAAAATCAAAATATACCATAAAAGTAAGGCAAAAGTAAGACAACCAGGAGGCTACTCCATTGCCAACGAGTAGAATATTGGGATTGAAAATCAACCTTTGTGCACTAATATGAATAACTAAATGCAAGGATAATTGTTCCAAAAGTTGAAACAACCAAAAAAACTAAAATAGAAATCAGATAACCAAAATACTAGTACCAAGATATAGAAGCGTCAAAAGGGTTCAAGAAATGAAAAAAAGGCTTTTCTTTGACTTAAAATAATCTTCCACTCCTAATGATTTTGTCGATGGAACTTTTATGTCTTTTATATTAATTTATTTTAATAATTTCTAAAAGGCCCATTTAAGGCTATAAAGAAAATGCAAAAACAATGTCTAAAAGAAGTTACAATTTACCTCCTCATTTGTGTCCACTTACTAAACAGTTCGGCGCAGTATATTGTTCTGTCGTTATAGACTCAGCTTAAGAAAGCATAACCTATGAATACAAAGAAGTTAGAATTCCACTCTTTCGTGCATCTAGATGTATACAGACGTATAATCGGTGCGCTTTCGCTCCCGTCTAGTGTTTTTTAATAATGGGCTAGCCTTTTGGTGGTCTGACTCTTATTTTAGTTTTTTATGTTTTTTCAATACTTGAATAGGTTTTCCTTGCACCGTGTTCACACATTCGTGTACAAAGTATTATTTTCAACCCTATTTTTCTACTCCTTACCAACTGGGTAGCTTTCTGTCCGTTTGGCTTTTATATTAGATTTTTAGGACCTTTGTACACTAAAATTGAGTTTTCGAACCAGCTCTCGGTCCTATTAGATTATCATTTTAAAGGACATCACACAAAGTGCGCAGCATTTAAATTTAGGACTATTTTTCAATGTTGTTGCTTATATAACCAAGAGTAATAGTACGTACCCCTTGTTGCATATTTTCACTATCTGATGAACAATCCGATGCCGGAGGTGTGGGTTGCATTGTTTTTATTGCTACTTGATTATTGACTTCACAGATTTTTTTCACATCGACCAAAGCACCGTTACATTTTGCCTCATGCACGGCAGTGGGTGTGGTTGATGCCAAATTAGGCGTGTCGTTACGGTCTCGAAACGTGTCATTGGCATCATACATAACTGGTGACGATGCTGGAGTGTTTGGTTGATACTGGTAAGGTGCATAAATTGTAATCACTCTATAAGGAGCCATTAACGGCGGTAATGATTGTGCTAACGACAACAAGTCATGCGCAGCCTCTGTTTCCTCACGTGTTCGTTTTTGACTACTCGGAATGCCATTTTCAGTATTTTTGTCTGGTGTGTAATCAAGTGATTCCGTAATCGAATTTCTGACATGCTCACCAACTTTATTTAAAAAGGATGAAATATAATATTTGGTATAATTATAGTAATTTACGACATTTAATAATGAAGATTTATCTGCTAGATGATCAAAAAATATTTTTTTAGTACTCCAAATTTTACTCATAATTCTTGCTATTAATATTAACGCTGGAAAACACAAGCGGGTACATTAGACCCATTACATGTCGGAATAAAAATACACCTGGCTGTCTAGGGTTAAATATAACAAATAGGTCTCCGAGAAAACACTATGGCTGCGTATATAAATTCAAAACACTGTCGACACTGTATTAAAAAAAGACACCATGCGTTCATAAATGAAAACATTTACCCAAGGTGTAAATTTTTGACTGTTTATAAACCTACACCAACACTACACCGCTGTCATTTTTTCAGCACTATATATTAGCAAAGTATTTTCAATGGCGACGGTGTAATATTGTTTTATTTGTAATCAATATAGACTAAAAGGTAATTTTCATGGTAACTTCGTTTTTTTCTGAAATTAACACCACAGAACCACTGCACGCAATAGTCATGGACCTATTAAACATGGACTGCGCATTCTTACACATGTTTGTTTTTACGTATTTTCAACTACTGCATCGAAAAACGCATACTCAAAATTGACATTTCAGTACATGAAAATTTCAAATATATCACTTTAGCGTATGCGTTCTCGAAAGTGGAAATGAACATGCGTAAAAATAAAATAATATGGAGCTGAGCAGTCCATGTATAAGAGGTCCTTGGCAATAGTATTATGTATGAGCTTGTTCTGTAAACATTGATAACTCGTGTTCACAAATTAAACACCTTTGGTGTCGAATATGACGTCTAACTAACCGGATAAAACAACCGAGTTTCGTTTATGAAAGCAGTCTAGGTGTTTATAAAAATTTTTTAGATGTGTTTTCAGTCTACAATGTCCCTTTATGATCATCATAATCAAAATCATAAAGATTATTGAACACGTCTGTAGGTTATGAATAGGCAAATTTACCAATGAAATAGTCTTAAATAAACGAATTAGAGGTCGCAGACAAATCTTCCTAATGTAAATAATTAAGCAAGCCGTATTATTGGGTCTCTCAGGGCTGTGGGGGATACTGAGTGCGTCGGCGGGTGGCGGGTGGCGGGTGGCGGGTGGCGGGTGGCGGGTGGCGGATAGCCGAACGTCTCATTGGGACAGCCTTGAGTAAACAAATAAGACACCGCGGACCAACCCTCTTCCTCACTCCTAGCCTAAGGTGTAAAGCGACCCGTGCCGATTGGCTGTTTTTATTCGGAGTGAGTGATAAAGATAACGGAGCCTCTAGGGTACCGGGCAACCCCCTAGAGTACGAGCCTTACATCGTTATCATCGGATCACTGACGATGTGGACCATAAACTTATTCGGTGACTATCAGATTCATAAGAATCTAAATGAAATAGAGAGAGATTAACCAATCCAAGCTCCATGTAGCAATAAACTTTTCTGGAAAGGAAACAATGCTTTCCAGCGTTAAGTGCAGGAAAGCAGTAAAAGGAAAAAAAACCAATGCTCTAAAGGGAAGAAAATTAGACCTTGAAAGCAGCGGTAATACAAGTAGATGAAGCTGAAGATGATTAGGGGAAGAAAAAAACTTCAAGCCCCAACAACCTGGCTTCTTTCTTGTAATACCGTCTTATGACAAGAGAACCTTCTATAAGTATTCTCTTGTCGAAATGAAAGCAGGAGATTTTCAATTACTATTCCCACGAATTGGAATTGGTGAGACTCAATAATGGGGAGACCAAGAGCCAAGTTTCTGGAGGTATGGTTTTGAAGGCAATGCTCAGAGACTGTCTGGGTAGCTGCTCTTAATCTTGAAAGTGCTCATCCTGGAACAAGAATATATCAGGTCGGCTTTTCCTAGAAACGCAATTGAGCTTTTACTTGGATTTTCTATATACATGTAATTGCTCTTTTGAGCTACCGGCTTGCTAGAAGTACAATAAGCCGCACAGATGCAGTGCTAGGGTACTAACCCCGCCTAACAAGCATGGCTTATTATTTATTTATTTATTTTTGGGCCTGAAGTAAGTAGTACATACTATGGCATTATTTTAATCAAAGTGTCGGATGTTTAATTAGAGAAAAGAGCATATATTATTACTGCCTGATTATTGAAGATAAGAACTATAATTTACTTAATAATTCTTAAACTCATATGAACTCAAATGAAACTGAAGGTTAAACCGCTCAAGACTACATATGAAACATAAGCTTTTGGGAAAATAGTGATATTAGTCTTGGAAGGGAAATAAATCTTTCATTTGTTGAGCGTAGGAAAGTCACAAATGAAAAACAAAAATTAAAGAGAAAAGTGGACTATGGTATCAATAGCAATACAAAAAAATGGAGGAAAATGTTGTTTAAGGGGAAAAAACACCAAGACTTAGGTTTAAATTTGTTCTTTTCTGTAGCCACGCTTTTCAGTAAGAGAGCTTTCTTAGTGAACTCCCTCGTCAAAAGAAAAATAGTAGCTGCTCAAATCTTGTCACTACGAAGTAGAGCTGGCAAAGCCTAGAATTTCAACTAGGGAGATTTACAGCCGAATCACTAAGGGTATGATTATAAGAGCGGAATACCATGATAATCCAAACAGCTATCTTAGTTTTCTACCTCAATTTAAGCTAATGAAATGTAAAATTTAGCTTTCGAAATTTAATTTAAATTAAACGGCTCATTTTTAAATACTTTTCAATGCTTAGGAATTGTATTGATTATTCAGTTAAAAAGCCGTACACAGACGTCAATATTTAACTAGTTATTTATAGTATATTAATATTTTTATTATTCGGCGATGAAGCCTAGAAAGAAGCTCACACTGTTTAATTTATGTCACAAATTGTTCTTCGCGTACATTCATGTATTTTAATTAAAAAAGTCATGTGTAAAAATTGTGCGTTTTGAAATCAACCCCTTTACATACTGAATTCGGAGTTCCATCCGGTTTTTTAGCATCATAGACGAAATTCACCCTCTTAGTCGCCCCAATCTTTATTCATGTATCTGTTGATATAATTTAATTAGGAAATTTTGTATTTGATTTCGAAAAATTTATTCCGGGAAAAGCGAAAGAAAAACTTGTCGAATTTCTAATTTTATTAGAACTTCTCTTCTTTTTTTATTTTTTCATGTGTATACATTATTCACTGGTAAAAGGAGGGCAAAAAGTTCCGCGGGAGAAATCTTTATCTTTTTCATTTCGATAATATAATTAATTGTCAATAGACGTTTTTCCTTTTGTTCGGGCTGATAATGTGTGTGCGAAAAATAAATAAGGATTTTCCACGAAATAGACATTTCGCGTACACATAAATTTCATTTCTATACGAACGATTACTTTTGCGAAATACCTCTTAATTAACTTTTGTTCTTTTCACCCAACTTCCTTCTATTTTACTAATACAAATAAATAAATACGTCTGAAGTTTAAATTAAAGACCAGTTTTTTAAGTTAAAAAGCATAGAGTAATAACATAGAAGTTTCGCGCTAACGTTTTTCAGTGAGCTCTATGTATTTTAGATCTGTATTGATTTTGGTTTGTGACGTACATAAGCGCTATTGTACTAATGATCTTATAAATGCAAATGAAAAATGTGTGGTTCTTTAATCAATACCTTGTTTTGGAGTAATTTTAAACTGCTCAGGGTAGTAGGGTAATTTTAAACAAAGTATTTATTGTATATTCGATTAACATGGCAGCGCTGAAAACTGTAGTGTTTTAGTTATCCAACATTGCTATTTCACATTCATATTTTTCTCAATTAGAGAGTAAATTGCACATTTCGTATGTAGTGATACAGATTATGCGATATGATGTACGTTTTTCATTCAAGTATATATTTTCATTTTTCTACGTAGAGTTTTAATTCTATTAATTCTCCCTCTATGGTCCAAAATAGATTCCGATTGCTACCAGGAATCATCAGCTGCAAAATGTAGGTACAGTACTGGTGAAAAGTATAAGAACAATTTTTTTCACAGACAAATATGATCAAAAAAGTGGTCAAAACGCGATCAAAAAAAAGTTAAAACTTAATGAAAAAAATTCCCAATATTTTTAAGTTTGTTGTTACCAGCTAGAAAATTCTTTTATTTGCTATTTTGATAATTTTTTGACGATCAAAAAAACATTTCGGCGAGACCATAATATGATCATCAAAAAAACAATCTGGTTGCACGTAGAATACTTTACATATTGGTCTTCTTTATGGCTATAAGCAATTAAATACCTCATATACTTAAGCTCTGTCTAATATTGTGCATTTTATTATTTAATAAACGTAAATTGAGATAGGGAAATTTAACTTTGAACGTAGGGTAACTTACATAGAAATAAGGTAACTTTAACTCATACGTAAGGTAATTTCTTAGTTTTTCTCTGACACCACTGTTTAGATATTTTTTGATTATTCTGTGCCAAAATAGCGTTTTTTATGATCTGATACCATTAGTAAAAATACAAAATCATTAGACATAAAACAGAAAAATGCTAATAATCTAACCAGAGCCGTTTTTTAGCGGACAAAATTGTTTCGAATCAATTTCAATTCGAAATTTCGCCAAAATACGAAATGAATTCGAAATAATTAGTTTTGTGTTTTGGCTCATTGAATTGAAGATCACAGAACGAACTTCATTGAGGAAAAGTAATCCTTTTAAAAATTTTAAATGCCACAGACGAAACAAACTTCGAATTTTTGGTTGCTGTGGCTCCGCTCCCAAATCAAAATTTTGGTCGCTAAAATAAACAAATTGCCAATTATTTCGAACAATTCAAAATAATTTGGTCCGCGAAAATAAGGCTCAGGTTTTAATACGAAAAACAATAATAATAAATAAATAAGTATTTAAAAAACAAAAAAAAATTAATATTATTTGTCAATTTCAAAATTCCCATAAATATTCACTTTAAAAATTTGAAAATCGCCTTTTTCTTTAATCCTTAGTCGTGTCCAATAAGTCTGTCCCAAACGGGACAATTTTACGTCATAGCTACCTAGGATTACTAAACTCCTATGTTTTTGTACAAGACCGAGTAAGTTTGCAAACATACTTTTCAATTTTGTCCTGTTTGGGACAGACTTATTGGACACGACTCTTATGTAATATTTTGAAAAATCGCGCCTTTTTTTCGAAAGCAAGATAGTAAACTTTTCGGAAAAAATTGCTAAGTTTTCAATTTTGACGGTTAAAAACGTTTCACCTACGGGTAATTTTTTTTATTTATTGGTGCTGGTTTATTGATTGAGTTGTTTAAAATCGCTATTCTAGACAGCCTGAGATTGAACTTAGCTCTTTTTTAAGCGTAAAATATACTATCGGTTAAAAGTACGGAAAAAAACTGAATTTCTATTTAAAATTCTATAGAGTTAAAGCTTATATTCTGAATGATCGACGTTTAGAACTCAACTTAAATGAGAACTACCCTTTTTAACACATTTATTTAAATATAAGGTCTTTCTCGAAACCTACTCAGAATAATTCAAAGTTAAAAGTTCGTTTTCGTAAACTCACATAGAGTTATAAACCCTGTGTGCCAAAACATGTTTATAAAAGTTTTTTTCATGTTGCAATAATGTTATAAATATGCTATTCCATATGTTATTCGTAATGTTTTGAAGCATGTTAATTTCCTAGCTGCGAAACACTTACAAAAGTCTCTTTTATTGTAGAACAAGTGTTAAAAAAGTTTTATATCGATGTTATAAAAACATGTTGGTATAACAAAAAAAATTATATCAGTAATATGTTGCAAAAAAAAATGTTAAAAAAGTTTTGAAACAATGTTATAAAAAAATTATTAATAAAATATAAAAATAATATCAATATGTTGCAAAAAATGTGAAAAAAATTTTGAAACAATGTTTTAAAAAACATGTTTTTAACATTATTGTAACATATGAAACATGTTACAAAATATTGTTAGAAAACTTTTGTGTATCACTGACATGTTTATAAACGTGTTGTGTCACACAGGGAAAAGTATGATGTTTTTATAATTTTGACTATCTCTATTAATAAACAATAAATTAATAAAGTGACTCTACAGGAGTAACTCCGAGTAAGTTTCCTAAAACATCTATAGAAGTTTCTAAGTCTATACGTGTTGACTATTTTCATTTTTTTAACTTTAACTATTTATTTGTAGTAATTTTACGAAAAGTATAATGGTTTATTTTGAGCGCTCAAAACCCTTTCTATGTAAATTTTACTATACGTAGGAGGTACAATGTCAATTTCCTATAGGTTTCATTGATAAGAAAAATTCGAAGAAAATACACTGAATGAGTGTCTATACAGCCTTCGAATATTTTTTTTAAATTAAAAAATTTCCTTATCGTTATCTGAGCAAAAAACAACTAATAAAAAGTGGGATATCATTCATATGAAATCAGTTTTGTCCTATATTATAACATCATAAAATATAACCGGAATAACTTAAAGTTGAAGTTCAGAAATAGGTTTCTAGTGCCTAACAAAAGCCCTATACTTCTAAGGCTTCGTTTAATAAGCCAAACCGGCGAAACAAAAAACCAATATGTCAACCTGAGCATGTGACTAAGCGAAGTCTTACCCATCTGTTGCTTTATATATGTACGTGTACTAAGCCACGTATACAATTCACCTACTTTCCGACTGAAGCTTTACACTTATCTCTTGAAACCTTTAATATAAGCAGATATGTTGAAGTTTAAAAACTTACAGAGATTTAGGCTCCAAGTTGGCATATTTTACACGTTTTTACAACGATTGAAAACTAGTTAGAGATATACATTGTTTACTTAAATAGATAAGTTTTAAAAAATACTGTTCACTGCCATCTACTTTACGAACGTATAGAGTGGGTTCTTTGCACTTTAAGACAATCGGATTATATGAATTCTAATAAAATGGAAGCTTTGTGGGAAAACGGTTAAGGAAACAGGAATATTATCGGTGAACTTTTAAAGGATTCAGTATGTAGAAAAGCGCTATTTTGTCGCTTCGGAAGCATATGATCCACACGTCATTTATGTGTGCATAATTTTCTCCACCCTAGTTACTTGAATGGTCTCCTTATGGCTTCCATCGTTCTGTACACACATATATACAAATGCATGGGAAACTTTTCCGGCTTTTCACCGATTAAAATACCTTTAATGTAATTATTGCTTTTTGTTTTATAATTAAAATGCAGTAATGCAAATTTTAAAAATAATATTACTAAGCTTCTTCGTATATAATAATCTTATGTACGTTCCATATATATAAAACTAAAGTAGTAACTTAAAAGAGATTAAAATGAGATTCGCTATCGATATCTCTGCTTTAACTGTCACTAATAGATCTCTGAAATATCTAAAAGTACGAAAACTCAAAAGTCTCTTTATATTTACAAATATCTGTTTCTTGGTACATTGTGATTACATTAAAGAGCACAAAATTGCCCCTGAGTACAATATACCAGTTTTCTGAAAGTATAAGTCACACTGATTACAAAATCAAAATATTTTTGAAATTATTTTGAACAGAGAGTGGGAGAGAACGAAAAGAAAATGGGAGTTAGACTTCTTAAATTTTTTACTTTTAATATTTCTCGATAAAATAATTCATATTGTGAAAATAGATCTGCGCGTGACACTGAATCTAAAGGCGTATCGGAAACCTTCTCCAAGAAAAGACGGGTTAATAACACAGATTATCTAGATCGGCAAAGAAAAAAATTTCTAATTTCCCTTCGTTTTTATGTTGGTACAAGTTTCAAAAAAAGTAGCGACATCTCTTGAAAAAACGTCCCACAATGTTGCCAAAAAATACTCATTTGCTTTATATAACATTTTTTCGATGGCAAATGCAAAGTAAATAAATTTTGTAAAAATTTCATTTCATCAACTGTTTTTTTAATTTTCTTTAATGTTCGTTTAAAGTAAAATGTAAATATTTATATGAAAAACATTTAAACGGCAGCTCTGGCCGTTTAGAGAAAAAATAGGGTAACGCCATCAAGTTTTAAAGCGAACGCTTTGCCAATCTGGGTAATCTGTGTTAATAAGATCTTTTTGAAAACTTACTCAAATTTGCACAAAATACAAAATCTTGAGTAACTTTGTGTAGCCATGATGTAAAAGATATTCAATTTAAAGAAGATTTCTGATCAAGCCTTAAGGAAAGCAACACCATAAATTCATGAAGTTTGCACCAAAGTTACTCTGTACAGCGTTGTTGCTTCTTTTTACATTACTTTTGTCACGATTTTGAGATTTTTTCATGTTAAAAAAAGTTTCTAATTGAATACAACTTAACATTTAAAAGTAAAGTTCAAATTCACTACTTATTTTAGTAGTATCTAATAAGTAAAGGTCCCCAAATGTTACACTTCAATTCTTTTCTTTTTGGTCTTATTTGATTACGTATGTTTTTAGAATGAAAATGGTGTATTCCATTTATGCGATAACACATAATGAGTGTTCAAATTCGACAGTAGGAAACAAAGTAACCTTAATAAAGTACAATTGTCTAAAAAAGCTTTATAAAGTTTATCAACTTAAGCTTTTTTTCGGACAAAATTTGAAAAAGTGTTACATTTTTTAACTTTTTTTCCTATTTATTCATAAACTGCTCTTAATTTGTGGTAAATTCTAATAAATGTTAACAGAACACAAGGTATGTAATGTAATAGCGTACGTTGAAAAAAATTACTGCCCTGTAGCGCTGTGATCCAGAAATGGACTTTTTTAAATTTCGCACTTAATTTCTTGTAGATCTGTTATTATAAGGGATTGCAATACTGGGGTATCGAATACCGGTGTGTTTTGAGCCTTTTTTATAATTTTGCAATGCCGACATTCACAAATTTTAATAACATTTTTTCGATGCTTATTAAAAATTTCTTAAATTGTTTTCACAATAGATTTAGAGATCGTCTGTATAGACAAATATTATTTTCTATGCCACAAATTACAGGGTAAGAACACAGAAGACACAGATACGCCGGCTCCATTTTAAAAATGAAAAACCCTGAAAATTTTAGTTGGTATTGATTGCATAGAAGTAATGTAAAAGAGGTAAGAGAGTTTTATTTAGGAATTTTCATTGTACGTTTTTAAGAACTAAAACACTGTACCCTTATTCGAAACTTTGGCGTCATTAGTAATAAAATTACATGTGATCGTTTAACGCCCCATATTTTGCCCAAAACCATTCAGAACCACTCAAAATGGTGTCGGTATATCTGTGTTTTCTGTGATAGGAATTGAAAAATTGAAAATGTTAATATTGTATAATATTTTATAATGTATTTAAGCAAATATCATTTTTCGATAAAAAAAATGAATCGATTCTAAGACATAGTAATTGATGTAAATACCCACTTCATCTCTTTTTATAAATAACAAAAGAAATAAAAGCATTACAGTATATTAACATAATATTGATTGATTGGTAGGTGATATAAATATTGATTGGTAAGTGATATGAAATTCGCCGGGTCAAATAATAAATAAAAATAGCTTTAACGAAAACAAAAAATCTATTGATAGTACTTTGGTTTGACTTTACTATTTGTATGATTAAGAAAAATATGGTACACAATATGTTCGAATAAATTTAGCCGAAAAATTGACGAATATTCAACTTGTATTAGTCGATTTGATTTGATTGTTTTATGTTTTTATGTATATTTATTAGATAAAATGTATTTTATATTCTAAATTTTATTTTATGGCTATAAAGCGTAAATATAACACTTTAAAATCGATTGTAATTTAAAATTTAATAAAAAAAGTTGGTCAAGAGAAGCCTATAGCATTTTCATTTAATAGGTGACTGTCAATATTTGATACCAATTTACCTACTAAAAGATACGCATTAAAATTCAAAAAAAAAAATTTCAAACCACAACGCCACCTCGAGGCAATACTTTTTGACTTATATTACCATATACATTTTGTGTTAGTTAAGATACATCAAAACTTACCACAAATCAATAACAGTTTAGGAATAAAAGGAAAAAATTTTAAAAAATGTGACAGTTTTTCAAATTTCATACCAAAAAAAGCTCAAATTGAAAAACTTTATATAACTTTTTTGTAGAGCTTTTTTAGATGAACATGTTTTGTTAAGGTCATTTTATAATTAAGCTAGCGTATTTTGAAGGAAACAAAAATAAATAAACGTTGCTAGTGTCAACTTTGAACCACCGTAACTTATCTCCTTATGTGTTATCGCAAAAATGGAGTACATTGTTTTTAAATAAAATCAAAATGAAAAGAATCGGAGTGAAAGACTTGGGAATTTTCTTGTAAATAAACAGAGAAAAGATACTCTTTTGGAGGAACTCAAAAGTATTCCTTTTTGTGCTCTTTTTAATGTTAAAAACATGACTATTTTTTAAAAAAGCATGTAAATCCTATACAGGCCATTACTATATGTACATAGCAGTACAACGTATGTCTAAAGCTTGACAGTGTTGTAAGATGAGACTTAAGGCACTAGAACTGTTTACATTAAGAAGAAAGTAATTTCTTCTATTATTTTATTAAAAATTAAGAAGACGTCAATGAAAATTTACTATAATTTTCATTATTTAAAAACAGTACAGGGGATAGGGGAAGGGGTTAATCGTATTATACATCAGATCAGTATTAAGTTCCATTAAAACGGAAAAGCAACAAACTTTTTCGATGTCACTATCGATTTTCAATATTGTCAGTTTTACTAATTATTGGTAATGCGTCAGATTTATTGTTTTTATAGTGTACAACCCTTACTAGTACTATTAATTACCCCTGTTAATTTACCTGGTACATCCTTCTTGCAATTGATATCAGTCGAAAAATTGCACTGTTCGTTTCGAAAAGAATCAACTGAAAGATCACTAGAGCTCATTCCGATCACTTTTAGAGCACACCACCAGTATACGATAAGCCCAGAAACAATGATTGAAATTCACTAAAACTATTCGTTCGATGGGTGGGTGGTGAGCAACAAGTAGCTCTGCGAACGACACGCCAGTATAGCGACAGCAATGTGTTGCTGATGCCAAAGCGATGCCAACAGGTTTAATAGCAAGGCTGCCAACAGTACGCAGAACACGTGGGGAGCTTAGTTACCATTGCAGCGATTTCCTGAATTATGAACAGGGTGCGAAAAATGAGCGAAAATCGATAAGTTTTCGTTCGCGTTTCTACTACATAAACTTACCCTTGCTCTTGTGATGGTTGGTGTTTTGGGGTAGGTTTTAGCACGGTTCATTTGAAAGCTCAATGACGCCGTTTTATGTACTTAAAATTGTTTCTGAGAACATGTAATGCGTACCGATTAATCCAGTGGGATGGGGTTTGGAGCACTTTTGCCCCGGTCACTGAGTAGGTTGAGTTCGATAAAGGCAACTTAGGATTGTTAAAAACGAGTGATTTCGCGAAATTGACGTTTCACGTTGTTGTTTTGTACACAGAAAGCAACGAGCAAGGAGAAAAAATCGACGTCGCGACGCACGCCGATGCCGACGTCGTTCCCGACGCCGACTCTCTTCTCGATCCTGTGACGTTTAGGGAAACGTAACGTACCACAGTTGTCAAGAGTAAAAAATTACTAGGCTTTTTTACATATTGCTAAAAGTACCCCCTTTTCAATGTATATGTTGTATGTCATACTGATTTAGAAAATAAACTTTTTTGTATAAAATTAAGGGTTTAAAGTTTACTTTCTATTTGCGTAGTTTACATACTTCAGTTTCTAATTTACTATAGCTTTCGAAACATTAAGCTTACCTGTGATAGTACATTTGACCTAACAACTTAAATTACACTACTGTAAAAACTATGTTAAAACTACTTAGAAACTTGAATATTTAAAGTCGTCTAGCTTTTGTTTATAAGCGATAATTTCTTTTTGAACTTGGTTTTAATTATAAATATATAAAAGGTAGAGCTTTAAAATATTTATAGCAGCTACAGGAGACTATAATAAACCTACATTTTAGGTTTCAAGTTTGTTGCTATTACAGATCAGAAGCTATTTAAAAGTAACACCGTTGAAACCTAGAAGCTTTAGCTCCGATAATTTTACATTGGGGCAATTCAAGTCTATTTTATTAATATATACAATATTCCTCTACTTAATTTTTAATTCATTACTGTCTACTTCTAAATAGACATTTATAATAAAAGTGTTATTTGAAGAACGGTAGTCAGTAGGAGAATAATTATGAATAGGAGCCATGGAAGATCGAACTTGCTTTGAATTTGTACTAGATTGAAGGTATTCGTTGTCTGACTGTCTTTCAGACGATAGACGTGCTCAATAACTATCTGATTAAACCGTTGACAATAACTAGCTAACCCTTTTACCTTCATTGGAACTTCCTCTTTGGTGACAGACTGATCGATATCCAGCTGGATATCTAACGCTTTGTCTACTCATTTTAGTTTTCTTCAAAACATGTAAAATTATTTGAATACATATTTATCACTATTGCCACATTACTGGCTACAATGGCAGCCCAAGACCTATATAATATTCAAAATTTTAAACAATTTCGTTTTTCTTTAAGAAATGGAGGTAGTACGAAAACATAAGGTATGAATCTCGAAATAACAAAATATAAGTCTCATATGAATGTGGCTTCTTCAAATTCTTGGAAATAGAGCCAAAAGTTCATCTGCGCACATACAAAAAATCACTACTTTTCTATACAAAGATTGGAGTCAATTGTAAATTTTAGACAAAAAGAAAAAATCGTTAAATACAGAGAAAAAAGTCATTTTAATACAACGTAAGAATAGAATGGCTGAAAGTATTTTCTAAAACTTATCATGATCATTCTCATTCTTAACATTGAAAATAATCATAATTAAGATTATGTTTTGGAAAAAGGAATATTGTTTGTTCTGTGTTTTTTTTAAATTTCAACAATTCTTAAATTTCGGAAAAGGTTTTGAAAAAATAATCTATTTTTATCTGTATTGATGAAAATATTAGCACAGCGCATGGACAAATAAACATCGACTGATC
>AGDA01092054.1:0-21709 GCA_000281935.1 Mengenilla moldrzyki | reverse complement strand
GTTGAGATCGCGAAATTACTGTTATTTTTCATCCTTCGTCGAATGGTAGAGTATAATATGACTATGGTTTTTGACACGATATTTTAAAAAACAATAAAGATTTTTTTTATACAAAAATAATAAACGACCCACCGTTTCCCGTTGATGAAAAACACGTATCATTCTAACAAATTTTAAGTATATAAACATTTATACATAAATATCCAGTGTGATTTCCACGAACACATTCAAAATGCTCATGTTGGATATAATATAAAAACCTTCCAGTTTCTTAAATAGTACCTTATTTGGTCTAAATTGTTTTTAATTGATGAAGAAAGCAAAGTTTTTTTTATAATTTCGTTATTTACCTGACTTGGTGCTGGCGGTGGGTCTGGAATGGATGATCCAGTATTATTTTTGCTTAGTAGTCGTAACTGAGCATTTTGATCAAGCAAAAATTCATTTGTGGCCAAAAGTTCTGAGTTCTGTCATTAAATATTTAACTTAATATATAATTTATTTTCAACAGATAAGACTACAATATTAAAACTAAATTTAAAATATTAATAGCATTTTTTAAAAAAAAGTCACTCAAGTCAATAACTATGTTTGAGTTATTATTTCACTCGAAATCTGTGGTTATTCCTTTTTATCCAATTCTAATAAATAAAAGCTGTGGTTGCGTTGATTAAGGTATATTGTAACGCAAATTTTTATTTAAACTTACAATTTTACTTTGCCTTACAATGTAATACTTTTCATTACTTGAGGCAGAAAAAATAAAATTTAAGGTTTTTTGCATTTAGTCCTTTATGTAGAAAATTTTTGCCTGCTTCTAAAATACATTAAAAATAATTTAAAAAATAGCAATTATAAGATTAAAAAATATTAAATCAAAAAGCTCATTACAAAATTTTCAGCGTAATCAAAATCACAAGTCTTATATGTTTAAATTAAAACATTAAAAGTATTAAATACCTTTTTACGAAGCTCTGATAACTGCTTTTGATTTAATTTATTCTCCTCCTCCAAAACGAGGATTCTTTAGAATCGAATTTTATAGTTAATAAATATTATACATAAAATATAATAAAAAAGGACTTCATTAAACTTTCTTCTCATAGTTTTGATGTATTATTAAGTTACACAATGAAATTTCTATACTGAAATACAATAGAAACAATAAAGTTATTTTACTAAGCATACAAATTACTTTGATTGTAAAAAATTAAATTATTTAAATTCCAAAGTTAAAATTTGACATTGAAAAGTTACATTCTTGACTATTCATTGAGCATTTTTAATTTTCCACTTACACTTGTGAAATTTTTATACCGAATAATGTTCAAATCAAGTTTAGTGTTTAAGAATTTTTATTTGTTTAGAACAGGAGTGAATAACATTTCTTAGCAGCGAGTTAATCAAAGTTTAAAAATTTTCTAGTGGGCCAATACGACAGTTTTAGTAGCATCATATTATAAAATTTAAACTATAAAAACATAAAATGTGAATAAATTATATGTAAAGGGAAGGAATAAAAGCAATATGTATGATTGAAAATTTTAGTGCAAAATTTGACATTCTTTATTGGTCACAATTCAATTAATGACAGTTGTCATTAATTTGATATAACTTAATATATTAACTAGAAAATATCTGTAAAATAAATAAAAGCTCGGTGATAGTTCAAGTATTTTTTTTAAATATTAATAATTTTTTGTAATAAGAGACAATAAAAAATTATTCACTGAAAATTATTTTTTTTCATTGTGTATGATTATAAAGTATTTAAAAAAAATTCACGTAGCTGCATAAGGATCTCTTATATTTTGGGCCAAAGTAATTTTTATTTTATTAAGCTTTTGTTTTAATAAAAATATTTTGAGATAAAAAATCACCTGTCTCCCAAACCACAATTTCGTTAACTAAATATTTATTTAGAGTGTCTTTAAATATTTGTTTTAAAAATTATGTAATTTTATAAATTTGAATTTCGAAAAAATTATAATTTCACAAGAAAATTTAAAATACAGATTGATTATTTGACTATAAACTTTAAATTATAAATATCAAAAATGTTCTGTTCGTGTGTATACACATTTTGTAAATTATGTTTACATATTTTAGTGCGCAAAAACGCCTATGAATTAAATAGTACTTAAGGTGTCTTAAAAATAATGAACTAAGGTGAGTTTATAGAAAATTCTGAATACATGAACAATTGTAATTTTTTTACAATAAAAAATTAATTGATATTTCTTAGAAGACTCAAAAAATTTTAAATTTTACATTATTAATGATCTCTAGTACACTTAAAGTACACTTATTCGTTTTGATTTCACACATTTAATTACTGATATGCGATGTCAAAAAATCTTAATCATTCCTATTGATTTTGTGCGCTTTCAAATCCATCTCAAGATTTAACACCTATTATTACTAGTAAAAATTGAGACAATATATTTATTTATTTACTTTTCGGTTACAAATACACAGGCGAATTCCACTATGAGAAGAAACTAAGGAGAATTACTTAGCATTCAGCTGCGAAATGATTTCTGAATTACGATTATTTTTCTCTGTGAAATATTCCTTCATGAAATTTTCATTATTTATATTTTGGATGTTATCCATATAATTGTAATTGTTAAATTCCATATCATTGAATGCCTCCGAATATAATCTTTTGTTTGAAAAATTGTTTTGCCTATTTTTTTTTAAATTTATTTAAATAATTTATTTTTTATCATTTAACAATTAATAGATTAGTAATCTATTAGCATATATTAATAAAAAAGTCTTCACAGATTTTAATTTCTTTTTCTCCCCAATATATTATCAATTCAAGTCAGTAAACTGTCATATTTTCTAAAAATGTATATTTTTGTAAAATTTTATCCTTTTTTTTTAGAATTGTTTAATTTTAGAGCACCAATTATCCAGATCGGCATAAGAAAATTTCTTAAATTACTTTAGGTTTTTGCTGGCATTCACTCAGAAAAATGGTATCTGTTGACAAAACTTTTTGCAATGTTGCGAAAGAAACATTTATTTAGCTTTTATAATTTTTATTTGATGGCGATTACAGAAGAAAAAACAGTAATTACATTTTCTTCATTTACGTTTGATATCTGTTTGAAATGAAGTAAAAATATTAGTAACAAAATTATTTTCAACAACAACGTTGATATTTTATAGAAATAGAGCAATATGCCAACCATTCTTAAAAATAATGATAAATGCTTTGCTGATCTGGGTATAAAATCCATGGTGTCAAAAATATATAAGAGTATATAATAATTTTCGAGTTTGTAGCTTACTTTTGACAACAGTTACAGATAACGTTACTTTCAACGCAATTATGAGTGTGATTCATTTAAAATAGAGTCAGAGTATATCTGTATTGTGTCTTTGATTTTAAGGAGTTTTTCATTGGGGGTTTCGTCAAAAAAGCAAAAACAACAATAATCGAGAAATGTATTAAACATTTTTGAAAATTACCATTCGTTTTCATGAACACGTTGCATATTCATACGCTTCAACTCGAACGCATACTGTTCACGGGTAACATGTCGATACTTGCAATGGAACAAACGGCATTCGCCATTCAAGAAATTTTTACATACTGGCGGCTTTTGTATATTATTCAATTCGTTTTTCAGCTTGGCAGACAGAATTCCCGTTTTCTTGTACTCTTCCTCTTCCTCCGGAGTGCCGTGCAAAAAACGGCACTCAAAGCGTGAACAATTTCCAGTCAAATATTCACGGCAAAATTCAATTTTGCGTTCATGTCGAAATTTACAATAGCTCCTAGTACAACTACCACGTTGAAAATCACGACAAATCCCAACATCGTCTCGGGACATGTTTTTATCGTCATTTTGATTCGAATTCGCCATCGATTTCGATTCAGTACTTCTCCACGTAATTGATTAACTACAATTATCCGAAATCATATACACGTCTAATCCTTTATATTTTTTAGTCCAATCTTTCAGTTTTATCTACATAAACATCCCCAAAACATATAGTTACCATTAATTGATCGCTTATATGGAAATCGCTAAAACAGTTAATATGTTTCAAAAAAACTACAGAATCGAATCGCTGGAGCTTAATTTAAAAATCATGTCAAAACTTTTCCCTATTTATTCGAAGAGTATAAAAAGCGAAACATAAAAAACATTTTTCGGTAACATTAATGAAATAATTTTATTCGATTAGAAAAAAGGCGTCTAGATTATGTTCAAGATTATTTTAATTTTTGTACTGTTCACTGATTTAACGGAATCGAATGAAAATTGTGAAACTTTATTAACCAGTGTACACTTAATTAAGGGTTGTTTATTTCAATTAGAATTTTAATTAACTTTCCTATTGTAATTAGTTGAATTATCTTCTCTTTTAGAGCAATTCAATGAATTCGGCGAACTTGTTAAGATTTGTAGTGATGAGGTACTATTGAATAAATGTGAAGGTACTTGTTTAAGTTACACGCAGCCATCAATTACTTCGCTAAGCGGCTTTTTTAAAGTAAAAAAAGAAAAACAACTTTCTTCGTATAATGAATTAAAAACTATAGTGTTACTTGGATTGTTCAATAAATGATGTTAAAGACCAGTTTTCATCTAACATATGATTTAACAAAGGAATAAAAAAATCTATCAAAATCTATTAGTTACACACTTCATGATTTAGCAACAAAAACCATTTTCATGCCTCTTGGTTAAATTATTCTAATTTTTGTATTAGATTTCGAAATAAAGTTACTTCGGTAACCATAAGAAAAATTTTATTTATATTATGTACATATTCGTTTGTCTCGAAATTAGGAACAATTAATTTTATACTCAGTGAAATTTTTATCAGTACTAATATCAATACTCATAACATTAGGGAAACAAAACTAAAAGATTACTTATAAAATAAATAAGTTCTTCGTAAAAATATTTTGTTTCCAATATTTAAAACACTTAAAAAAATTAGATATCGTTTTAAATTTTTACTTTTTGCAAAATTTGATGTTAAGTAAATATACCAATTATGATACTCAAGATGCACAGGATGCAAAAAAAGTTTGAATTAATAAAATGAATCCCTTTAATCAGTAAGCCATTCAAGTCCTCGATGAAAATTACATAGCTTGAATCCGAATGAATTAATTGATCAACACATTTTTAGTTTGAATTTAGAAATGATTCTAATCTTACGTTGATGTGGAATTTAAAAAGATGACGTCATCTTTCAAAATGTTAAATGCAGCATTGCCAACAAAAATTAACGTGGTAATTTTCATTTTAAAGATTCGTTTAAACAATAAATTCTGATAAATGAAAATATTATTCAATACTTTAAACTTAAGTAATAAACTGCGTAGAATTTAGTTATTTTCGAAAATTTTGAAAAAGAAATATATATTGAATGATTTATATATGAAATCATAAAAAAATGAATATTTGCAAGTAAGACTAAAAGAACAAGATTATTTGAATGGCCGCGTTTAGAAAAATACAGATGTTTGATACCTGTTAATAATCCATGCTAACACAGATTACCTAGATCGGCACAGTAAGAAAATTTTCTAAATTCCCTTTATTTTTATGTTAATACAAATTGAAACAAAAGTAGCAATATCATTAATCTATTATATATGGACTGCATCGTTCAATACTTCTTTATTTTGTCGTATATTTACTTCGCCGTACAGCCACTTAGTCGTTACGGCTATATAAGATATTCGACAGTAGTATTACATTTTGATTGTTTTAACATCACCAAAAAAAGTTTTAATCTAATGGAATCTAATCATTATTCATATTTATATTTTAATCGCTTAGTCTTATTTTGGTTCCATTTTTTAAAATGCTTGGCATAGCACTTATCGTCATAAAATCATCATATAAATGATCTTATAAAAAAACGGTGGATTGTGCAGACCATGTATATTAAATCAATGAGAAATTTTTTAGATAAAGCCTTATGCAATCATTTAAAAAAAATTCATATATATATATATATTGCTTTTTATAATTTTTATTCGATGCCGAACGCAAAATAATTACGAAGAAAACTATTCTTATCAACTTTTTTTCAGTTTTCTTCGACATCTAACAGAGGAGAATGAAAATATTAGTAACAAAATTATTTTAAACGATAACGTTGATAGTTTATTGAAAAAATATGGTAGCATCATTAATTTTTAAACGAATTGGTAATGGGACGCTTTCCGATCTAAGGAATCTGTTGTTAATTTAATGTTAAAAACTAGGAAATTTTCGAATGAAACAATTTATACGAAGAAAAATCTGTTTTAAAACAACTGAATTTCTCAGAATCTAATGTCTGAATTTTAAATACTTAAATATGCTAATAAAAAATCCCAGTATTTATAAGTAAAATTATTCATAATTACATTCATAATTTTTCGTGTATAGAATACGGTAGAGAAGTGTCAAGATTTTAAAACACTATTGTAAAAGTTGTAATCAATATAGTTTCAATTAAAAAAAGGAAAAGCACATGAAAAGAAATTAATGATACTCAATAAAAAAGTCATTTTTTGAATATTTATGTCGAATGATCATTATTAACTACACATTGTTTTAAGCGAAGTGTATAGCTGCCCACGATGGTCTGTAAAATTTCCAATGAAATAGCGGCAATTGTATGGCAGATTAGTTCCTTTAGGTAGTATAAGACCCTTGGTAAATTACATAACAAAACGTTTGATTTCAAGTCACCACACAGAATGAGATTGCGTTAAGTGCATTTGGAATTTCCTTAAACCAGTATTTAAATTTTTGATTATTGATATACCCAAAAGATGAAGGTAAGCCTATTACTCATTTACAAGTTATGAACACTATTTCTATTCTTATCAGTCGAAGTTAACATTCACGGAAAAGTCGCATCGTGCATTATAATCTTATAAAATTTTATAATAAATTTTTACGGCAAACGCATGCTGTTCGTTTGTCCGCATCTCCATCATATAGATAAGCTTTAACATATTCGGAGCTCGAACATGGCTACCCTTCCCCAAACCTTTCACACCACCCTCGCCAACTTATTTAAGAATTAGTGACACTTCTTTGTCGGACCCTATACCTATGCGAACATATGCATGTTACAAAATTCGACAATATACAAAAAAAAAATCAAAATATTAAAAAATTGCGTGGAACAGTCACCTTTTTTAATTTGTATATGGTTCTCTATTAGACATATTGCAATTCAAAAAAGTTGCCCAATAAAAATCAATAAATTTTAATGAGCCTAACCGTTTAGCTTCTGAGAAATTAATTGTTCAATTTACTAATGTCTAACGTAGGAATGTTATTGCTGTCGAGAGTCATATCTAAAAGAACGCCTAGTAGTCCTAAAGAATTGTCAAGATCGAAATGGCTTAGAGATAACTGCAAAAGAACATCGAACCATGACTATAACTATCAAAGAACCAGCCCAATGTAAATGTTTCAAATGTGGAAATTAAATAGCAATTTACACGTTTATTTACAATATATATAATAAATTATGAACAAAATGAAATAATTTTTCTAATAGCTATCATCCAGTGGCAAATTATAATCGCGATGCAGTTCGGTAATAGAAGTGTTTTTAGCTAGCGCTAAATGTCCGAGTACCAATTGTGTTGCGTCTTTAATATCATTATAACAATGAAGAGTTGACATGATTTTTTTCTTTAGATCAAGCGTAATTTTTTTTTGGCGAAATTGTTCAATTTCCTCATCTAATCTTTTTTCAACTTCTATTAAATCTAATAATTTTTTTATTAGTTTCGTTTTTTCTTCATCGTTTTCACCGTTATCAATTTGGGACATTTCGTTTTCGCTGATATGTTTATACTCACAATATGTTATATCAAATCTGTATTTTTTTTAATTTTAAATTCATTAAATTAATAGAGTATTAAAAAATTAAAAATATGAAATGCCGATTCGAATTCTTAACGAAAAATTAATATTTAAATAACAAATAGAGGTAAGTTGGACACTTTAAACATTAATTTTCCTTATTATCAATAACATCATATATATTGTTATTTAAAAATTTATACATGCCAAAATTGATATGTGCAATTAAAGATTCGATAGCAATGTTTCCGAAAATATGGCTTGCAACTTGGCATCAGGCGGTATCAAAATTATGACAATTAGAAAAAAAAATACAAAAACCTAATTTGCTTTTTTTGCTGAAGTTTTAAACATAAATTACTTAGATCGGCAATGGGAAAATTTTTCTAAATTCCTTTCGTTTTTATGTTGGTACAAATTCAAACAAAACTGATAGTATCTTTTGACAAAACCCTTGTTAAGTTGCCAAAAAAGACGTATTTGTTTTTTATAATATTTTTATTTTTATAACATTTTCAATGGCAATTGTAGAAGAAATAAATAGAGAATTTTTTCGTTAACTACTTTTGCAAGTTTCATTAACGTTTATTTGAGATCAAATAAGTATATTTATAAAAAAAATTGTTTTAAAAAGCAACGCCGAACATTTATAAAAAAGATATTGTTTTAAAGAGAAGGATAAAATAACAGATTGCTGATCTAAGTAGTGGTACCTTGACTTATTAGTTTAATCCGTATTTTAAAATGATTTCCCCATTGAAATTAATTGAAATCAAAAATGTACAAAAATCAGAAAACATGAATTCAAATTATCAAAATTTTTTGAAAATAGAGGAAACAAATACATAGACAAAGATCTAGTATGTGGAGAAAACTGTTAAACGCTGCATATTACATCAACGTACGCCCTGCAAGTTATAAAAGTCTAAATTTACCAACTCAGTGAATAAACTTTATAAGAATAACTAAATTAACTCAGATTTAAAAAATTATACACTCAAATGGCTTTCAATTAAATTTTTCACTTCATAGCTCTCATCTGAATTTTTACAGTCCGAATCATTAATTTAGAACTTTAATCTGAAAAGCCCCAATATTTTCTTATAATTGAAATTTTACACAACAACCACAATAATTTATTGGCATAGTTTATATTTTTTATATAATAAGATACTGTAGATTAGGGGTAGCCAAGGCATCGACCGCGGTCGACTACCAAGGGTTTGAAAGTAGCTCGCAAGGATAAAATTAAGCAATTTATTATTAATTTTGTATTTTAAAATATAAATATACTTAAAAATATAGAAATACTTAAGTACGATTCTAAACTAAACTTCACTGTTTACAGTATATGCTGATTAATCAAAACAACTTTTTAAAACAGATAACGGTTCTAATATGTTCATAGTTGTCGCGAACTATATTTAACAAAATAAGTTGCCCCTAGAGTAAAAGTTTGGCCACACCTGCTGTAGATGTATTTAAAATGTATGCAAAAAAAGTATTTAAAATTTCTTTTGGTACAGAAATTATAATAGTTTATTTCACTTCTTTTGATATTTCAGAAATTTTTTACAACGTTGAACTTAGTCTTTTATATTTATCGTCAGTAATTTCAAAAACACTTTCAAGCACATAAGGAATGGTAATAATTTTTTAAAATATAATAGCACAAATGCGAAAAAACTCTGGTACATTTATTGAAAACTATAAATATTCAAAGAACCGTTTGCGGCTCGCGAGCCGCTGTTTGGTCATCATGTTGTTACATAGCCTCTGTGATAACTATATTAATATTATCATTTGAAGTTTAAAAATTTCAACTTTAGATTTTCATAATTTGTGAAATTCAGGAATAAATTTGGGAAGTAACAGAAACGGATGTTTTGTATTTTAGAACATTAAAAGTTACTAAAACGATTATTAGAAGTTTTGCAACTGCATTAAAATTATTTTCGGTTTAAGTAAAACTAAAATTGAAATTGAAATTTTACTAGATACAAATAACGCTGAAAGCGTCTGAATTCGGATACTTAAATTTAGGACTTGAGCATCAATAAACTTTGATGGTTTCCAGACGCGCAAAACAACCTAATTACAAGCTGAACAAATGAAGCGAACAATCGCACACGAATATAAATCAATCGTACATTCAATATCTCGTTCATTCGTTAATTCGCAAACAAAACGGTACCATTAAAATAATGAATAGTATAAATTTATCAAAATGTAACGTAAAGGAGATTAATAACGGCTTATTTTAGTTTATCTAATCATTCTTTTCCAAGCCGTCATTGCCGCAAAAGCATCTACCTGGTCGCGATTGGCACCATTTGCGGCACGCGAACAATTCGAATCGACGTGGCATGAACCGCAATTGCGATTCAAGCATAACAACTTACGACTACACGCAACCGACGAATGCCAATTGAAGCCTGTAATCCACGTGCTGCAACACGACGAATGTATACCGAAGCCAATACCGAGTTTCGCGTGTATCGGCACTTGTTCTTCTTACGTTCAAGTTTGCTAAACTATTCTCGATTACAAAGCCGCACTAAGCCGCGATCTTTCAGATTTACACAAGCAAACTTTGGCAAATGGAGCGACCGTGTATGTGCTGTCAAGAGTCTGGTGAGCGCGAAACAACCGTTGTACTATTTTGCCCAAAGACTCCAAATGGACAAAGCAAATACAAAAAAGTAAAAAAAATCGATAAAAAACCGCGAACTCACCTTTGAAACAAATATGGCTATGCCATCACAATCGTCACACGCAATATCAATAGAAAATTGCGCAAGCTCACTATCCACAATTTTCAAATCAAATAATTTAAATCTTTATTTAACCGACAAATTATTTTTTCACTACTAAAAAATGAAATGTAAAATTTTTACTAAAACAATCGTTCATTTCCCCAACTTAGGTACTGACAAAAGCACCTTTAGAATGCATGTGCAGACCATGTATGGAGATTGAAGAAAACTCAGTTGTGCCTCAAGAGTTGACCGCTTTTAAAAATAATGATGAATCTTTACCAAATTTCAATAGAATTTAATGCGTTTGTACTATAATTTTTTCCACTCATGACAAAAAATTAATTACACATTTAAAATTAGAAAAAATTACGATTAACTATTCACAAAAATATTAAAGTATCCAAATAATTCGTTCTGTATATACCTCAAAAACGTCGATTTAATTAAAAACTTATACTAAACTTTTTTTTCGGATATTATGTATATAAGATTAAGAATATAAGAGAATTTTTTATCAGAAAAAAAAATTAATTTTTTTTCTATATTTTTCAACTGATTCCTTTAAGTTTACTCCTTTTTATCGCTTGCGTTAATTGAGACTTCAGCGGATACACCATTGTTTGTATTGGATGCAACACTGTCCGTGGTTTCATGCGAGTCACCCGACGCTTTGTCAATGACATCTTTTGGATCTGCTTCGTGACTAACAGTGTCATCGCCATTTTTCGCTTCGTCAACGACATCGGTCGTTTCGGCCTTTTCTTCATTTTGCGCCACCTCCGATTTCTCAATGTCCTTTTCGACTGTCGAATCGTTAAGCGCCTCTTTGACCGCATCCGGCGTTTCCGTATCTTTCTTTTTATCAACTTCATCATCGCCGGTCACGGAATTTACAGCGTTTGCAACGACTTCTTTTTCGTCACTTTTAGCATTATTTTCAACTGGAATTGTTTCCTCTTGTGAATCTGTCTCATCTGCTTCTGCGGCTTTTTGTTTTGGTCGTCCTCGTCCTATGACAATAATAATTTATTAATTTTTATAAATATACATTTTAATCAAATTAGATAAGGATGTGGCTACAAATTTCCATTGTAAAAGAACGTAATGCAAAGTAAACACAATAATGTAAATTACATTTTGCGCACGGTAGCGTATATTTTATTGTTTGTATCCGACAATTCGATCTAATGTAGGATTGGTTTAGTATAGAGCTGTGTTCACAAATTTCAATTGCAAAGTATTGTAACGTAAAGTTAGTAATGTAATTTACATTCTTTTGTAAAGTAAAGTACGTTATATTCCACTGTAATCTTTACATAATCTTTGAGCTGTGATACGAAAAAAATAATATACCACAGAATAAATACTTGGTTAGCTCAGTCGAATTCCCCTGTAAAATTTTGTAATAAAATACAGAACAAACTATAATTTGTTATTTTTTGAACGATTGTAAACATTACAACATTACAATTACGAATTGTGAACACAGATTAGCCAGATCGGCAACGGAAAAAATAAACCAAATTCCCCAAAATTTTCAGTTGGTATTTATACGATTTAAAGCGACAATTCTCTTTTATAAAGCGGCATGCAAAGTTTTTAATTATATTGGAAATGTATACATGGGTGAAACTATATAATAAATGCGAAATTAATTTGATATTAATATTTATAATGAAAATAGATAAAAGCGCCAACTTGCGGTCATGTAAATATGTAACTTTACATGGCGCGTTGCCGATCTGGGTAATCTGTGTTGTGAACGTTTGTGATGTTTACAATCTATTTGTGAACGAATACAAAGTAAAAGTTACTTTACAATTGAAATTTGTGAACAAAGCCCATATTTGGCACAAGTTGTACAGCTTGCATTACACCATTTAGCTTATAGTCACAGAAGTAATACTTATTATTTATTTTACTATTAATTTATTTATTTTTTCAATAAAAATATATATTGTATCGATATCAAGGACTCATTTACAGCACAGATTACCCAGATCGGCAAAGGAAAAAATTTTCTAATTTCCCTTCATTTTTATGTTGGTAAAAATTTAAACAAAAGTGGTGGTATCTTTTGGTAAAATCTTCGGCGACGTTGCCAAAAAAATACTTATCTGTTTTTTATAACATTTTTTCGGTGACAATTGTAAAATAAATAAATATAATAAAAGGTTCGTTCATTCAACTATTTTTTCAACTTTTCTTAATGTTTATTCAAAGTAAAATGCAAATATTTATAAGAAAATTATTTTAAAGCGTAACATTAATCATTTTTAGAAAAAATACCGTAGCGCTATCAAGTTTTAAAGTGAAAAAAAAGGGAACTCTTTGTCAATTTGGGTAATCTTTGTTTACAGGCACTTTGAGACCCCCCCCCCCTTAAAAAACATCAAAACGAGAGGAAAAAAATGGCCTTTTACATATAAATCAAGAAATAATTGAACAGACAAAATTACTTTAAGAAGTTCTGCAAAAATCTAGTTTTTTGCCCATTTTCTGTTCAGAACTGAATTTTTGGAGGCAACCATTATGTTAAAAACAGATGTTTAAAATAAGTTAGATAACAGTTACTAATTTCAAATAAATGTAAATGAAAAAAAAAACAAACAAACAAAATGTTTCAAAAACTAAGACTAAAATGCTTTTTCATATAAATTGATGGTATTTTATTCATAAATAATATTTAATTTAAATAAGAACAATCAAGATTAGTTTTAACCAGCTTTGAAATATTTGAAAAAAATTACTTACCGTAAATATTTTTTTCTAATAAAAATTTCCTTAACGTTTAAAACTGTATTAACATTAAAGAAACAGAATTTCAATTACTATTAAAATAAAGAAAGACGATTTGAAAACTATTAAAAATATTTCTTAATCATATTGCGGTAATTAAAAATATTTAATGTAAATTTTTTAAACATATTATTGTGACGATTAATTTATTCATTATTAATGTTTCTAAAAGCAAGTACCTCTGAATTTGTTTCTATTCTGCAACAATTTGACTAGAAGAAATTTAATCGCGTTTTTTTTTTTACATTTTTACCGAATAAAACTTTTTTCATTTTTATTTGCTTAACTTCTTAGCTAATATTTGATTGAAATTAGATACGTAAAAATAAATAAATAAGTATGTTAAAGGCTTGGCTTCCTGTTTTAAAAGCTCCAATTTTATTTTTTGTACAATTATTTTTATATTTAAGTTTCTTGTACTAATAACTGTCCAACAGTATGTGAATTTTCTACAACAGACTTCTCATTTCAATTAAACAGTTGTGCACTTTTAATTTTATGTGTTTTGGAAAAAAGCTAGACATTTCTTACTCTTGTACCATAACATTACAACTAAAATAGATATCGAGCTAACAGAATTTTGGTCAATTTGACAAATTTTAAGTTTTTGTTGCAAACACTTTGAAAGCAAAACTACTAAAGCGGTTTAATATAAATTTTTCGGAAATATTCATTGTGTAACAGAATTAAAAACTATGATTGAAAAACTAAATGAAATTAAAAAGATGACATAAAAGCATACGTTATACAATACAGATTAACATTGTAAAAGAACAGAGTTGAAAGAATCCTATATGTACATATTAAAATAACTTTTTATATGCCTTTACAAACGTATGTTGTAATCTTTAAGAGAAAATCGAAATATTTATTTTAGGATTAATAAATCGTAATCGGTAACAAACAAAATCCTAAGAGTTAAAATAGGTTGAGTTAATTTTTCAGGTGCCTCCTTGTAGGGCGTGGACTCCATGTTGCGAAACACTGATCTATAGCCTTTTCTTAAAAATTTGCAATGTTGCCAATAAAATAATATCTATACAAACTTTAAATATATTAAACTTGTTGGGTATCTATATTAGGAATGTTACGGAGATAAATTTTTTGATTCAGAGTCGGAGTCGAATTTTCAATTCTTTTCGAGGCCGGAGTCTAAATCGAAGTTAATTTTTGAGCAAATATTCTTTATAAATTAATATGAAATTTATAATAGATTCGGCGAATTTAATGTAATAAAATTATATTCAATTACGGGTTCTTAACTGATAATTCGGCAAAGCGAATTGTATTAAATGCGTAAAACCGACACTTTGTACAAATTTAATTCGAAGATTCTGCAGAACAGTCATTCCTGCTATTAGTATATCGATTTGTTTCGATTTCAAATTTGAAAAATTCCATTCTTTTCGACATTTGAAAAACGTCTTTTATAAATCGCTGATTTTCAGTCAACGGCTTAGGGAAATTTAATGTCGAAAAATTTTTAGGTGTCCTTTTAAAGAAAATATTCTACCGATTTTTCCACAATAATTTTTTTTTTCGCAAATTTTACACTTTGCGAATTGAAAATCAACTTTATCAAAGAGATTTCAAATTGCACTTGTTTAGACATTTTTACAGAATTCATAAATAGTGCTGTTCGGTTTAAAATTAAAAGTTTTTGTTTTCTATGTATTCAAAAAAGTTAACTTTTTGAATTCAGTTTTAAACTCTGATCAAAAATTTCGGAATCAAAGTTAGAGGCGGAAGTGAAAAAGTATCATAAGTTTCGACCAACCGGAGTCGGAGCTTTGTAACATCCCTAATCTATATATTATTGGTATTAAACATGAAATTTATTTAACATTTCTCTTTTATCTAACGTAGATACATTAGAATAAAGCAATTTTATCATTGGTAATTAGTAACCGTAAAAAGAAAACACTAACAAACGAAATAAAGTTTATAGCCAATAATGTCTTTTATATCTTGTTAAAATATCACATAGCGTCAAAATTTCACAAATTTATGTTCTAAATGGTTAAATGTAATAAAAAAATTCTACACAAGCTTTTTGTAAATTTTTGGACTTTTTATACCCTCCAAATTAAAATGAAACTTAGTAAATAAGAATATAAAATGTATAGTACATCTGTTTGCATTTACCCCAAATTAGTCGCTAACCACAAAAACGTCAATGCTTATAAGTAGGAATTTAAATGTAAGACTTTAATATAAGAAATTATACTTTGCACACCTCCAAATGCGCAATTGTGTCAAAATTTTGAAATGTAGCGCAATAATTTCAAGGTCAGCTGAAGGGTCAAGGGCAGTGTTTAAAAGTTAACGAACCTTTGACCGTTTTGTTTGGTGCTTCACGCCGTTTTCGTTTCGTTGGCGTCGGAGACGATATCGGCGACGACGAAGACGTGTACCGCGGAGCTGCCGTGCCTTTTGTCGATGACCGCGTACGGCGACGACCTTCTTCTAGTTCTGGTTCCGGTCCCAAGCTCTGTAAGATTATGGTTAAACTTAAGCTGTCAATTAACGTCAAAATTCAAATTGCTAACTTTTATAATGGCCTCGCTTTCTTCAACCGTCCGATCCAATGACGATTTAGTTCGTCCTCTCTTGCCGCGAGTTCGCGTAGACTGAAACGAAACCGATCGTTTGTCATTTAAAATTTGATCGAACGCGGCGAAAAAACGACGAAACCGCTAATTGAAAGCTAAGTCACGTGGTTAATAAAATTGCCTTATACCGTGGCAACGTCGCACAGTTCGATTTCGTCGTTTTTTCGCCTTCGATGAAATCGACGTCCCATTACACTCACCTGCTTGTCGTTAGTTTCCGCAACCGATTCCACATTCGACATTTTCGCTCCACTATTCGATAAAATTTCACGAAAAATTACCGCTTCGAAATGTCGATTGAACGAAACGCAAAAAATTCAATTTCAATACTGGGAAATGAACACACTCCGGTATTAAAATGGCGTTGCCGCGTTCTCACGTGGTCTTACGTAATAAGCGCGCAGTGGGAAGTGCGCTGATCTTTTAAAATTTCCCTATATTTGTTTCCTTAACGGTTTTCGATTATGGATTTTGATTTAGTGAACTTTGCACCAGACGATTTTCTCGTCGATCACTATGTCGATGATGGAAAATCATTGATGAATTGGCTAGAAAAGGAGATCGAAAATAATCGCATTTTATTAAAAGAAATTGTTCAGTATGTTCGAAATTTAAATTTTTATTTCGGTTTTTACCTAAGTGAGAATATTTTATTGTGTTTTAGTTTCTGTCAATTTTTATCATAAGCAATTAATCTTTAAGCATTTAATTCTATTTTCCTATAAATTTCAACTGTTTTCGAAATGTTACCGTTTGTAACGATTTGATTAGGTTTGCAGTATAAATTATATCGTATAATACCAATGAAAGCAGAATACCGGTTACTAAATATGTTTTTCTAACTGCAAAAATCTAATGTTCTTAAACCGAACATTCAAAATACTTCATTCTGTACTAATAAATTAGCTTAAACTAATAATGATTAGCAATATACCCTGTGTTCAAAAACGATACATTGTTTTTTTGAAGTTGTTAGGTTTTTAAAAACTGACACAATTTCCTATTTTCCCTAACAATTCAAAAACAGTGGTTGCATTCAGAAATACGATCCTGTATAGAATCAACGTAAAAATAGAGTAATTTCTATGTGCTAAAACATGTTTAAATGATGTTGTAAATATGTCATTCTAAACGTTTGAAGCATATTATTTTCCTATCTGCAAAAAAATTTTACAAGAGGTTTTTTATCCAATATTAAAACAGAGTTTTCTGAAACGTTTATAAGAGTTTTTTTTCTTTTCCTTATACTCATATAATTTTTACACATCTCAGCGAACGCAATTGTAATTTACACGTTGAAATTTACAAAATATATATGAAATTAACAATGAAAGAAACTATAAAAAAAAATAAAAACAAAAATGTCACAAACTAAAATATATCCCCCCTCCCCTTGCTTCAACATCAAAACTCAAGAAAATATTAAGAGGAAACCGTTTTTGAAGTAAAAAATGCATGTAAATTATAATGCCGAAATTTAAGTTTTATACATTATAGACCCCCTTGGGATCCGGGGTCCCTCGATCTCCTTATGTTATTCGATTTTAGTCTATGCAATAGTCAGAATTTTCCACATCAAATTTAAAGCCCAACGTTATTTTTAGAATTGTTTATTATCGTTTTATTACAGTGGTATTTTAAACGTTTCAACTTGTACTTGAAAATGCTATATTTAATTTTAAAATTTATTTTTTCAAAAATAGTAACCGGGGAAAAAAATAAATATACCAAATCAAGCCTGATTTTCTGTGGAAAACTAATTAGATTTTTCTAATTTTGGCGAAAAAACGCTTTTTTTTGGATTTTTCGGCATTTCATACTCTATAACTTTGGTACCTCTTGAGATAATTGCATGAAACTTTGCAAGAAGTTTAAGTAGCGTTTTTTGATTAGCATTGTACTTATTTAAAATTAATAGGTGATATATCTTTCAAAATACAATTTTTTTAAGTTAAAAAAGCTTTTCACCCCAACACAAAAATGCGAATAAGGATGCCAAAACTTTGTCCGTTTTTATTCGTTACTAGTGCAGGACTAACAAAATTTATATAATTGGTTTTTGGAGGAAAAAAAAGTTGAATTTTGTTGGTTAACGCAAATTATCTTGTGTTCGGTTCAGAAAAGTGGTACTAGTAAACGTCTTTTATATTTATTAATCTTTGTCAAACGAGATTAACACGTTAAGTGCCACGCAGTTTTATAGTGACTTTTCGTTCAGGTCGCGCACCCAGGTATCGTAGTATAGAATGCTCTACTGTTAGTCACCGGTAACTGACGTGGCCTGAACAGGAAGGTCGGTGTCAGTCACCAGTGACTGACGTGGCATTTAACGTGTTAATTAGTTTAAATTATGACGAAATAATTGCGACATCTTAAGGAAAATGTTTAGTGAATAGCCGTTGATCGGCGTTAGCGTAGCGTTATATATAAAGAAAACAGTGTTGCCATGTGTTTATCAGCACTTTAATTTCTTTATGCATATAAATTGTGTATAATAGAGATAAACAACGGTTAAATTTTATTAATATCAAAATTACATTACATTTTTATATCATTTTCTTATATAATGATTATATTCACTGTGGTGAGATGTCAAATGGCAATTTATTCTGACGTCTCAGTCAAGTATATTATTGTAAAAAAAAAGCTATAAAGCAGTTTTTCCTTAATGTTTTTCCTTAACGTAGGACCCATGCCCTACAGGGGGGGGGGGAATTTAAAAATGGACTCAACTGATTTCAAATCCCTTCGTTCTGGGTAGTTTAAATGCAATGCTAGATATTGGTGCCAAATTAAACCCAAAAAAAATAAATTTTTAAAAAACACTGTAAATAATTATTAAATATAATTTTAATTGACGTTATCAAAATAACAACTGGACGATTAGAGTCGTCAAGCAAATTTTGTTAGGATTTTCCGAGAAGTGTATCAGCTTACGGGGCATAAAAAATTTAGAAATGTTAAAGGTGGGACATGGCGTAAAAAAGGGTGAGAAACACTACCATAAAGTAAATTTAAAGAGCTAGATGTCACAAAACTTTATCACCAACTGTCATAGAGCTTTTTATTATATAGCGTTTTTAATATTTAGGGACGATTCCAGCTTGTAACTTTCTAAGAAATATTGTCACAACATGATTTATAGTGTGGTTTAATTTTAATTTTAGGTCTAGATTTCGAGACGTGCTAAACATTCAACCATGTTTGAAGAAAAACAAAATAGATTCTAACGAGATAGTTCAAAAAATAAATTCGATTCAAAAGTATTCCAGTATTGAAAATTTTCAGGAAACTACCTGTGTGGTTTCAACTACAGACTTCCAAATTTCAAAAAATGTGGACTTGATTCTTTCACTACCAGAACAGATAACAATTTATGTGGAAGAAAATCAATTTTTGCAAGCAGTTCGATCGTTTAATTTCGCCAAAAAATTAACTAAAAGTATTTTTGTACTTTATACTCTGCAAATTCTAATACCTCACAGTGATATTACAGTGCGCTCGCATTCAATTTTTTTAAACTTAAGTTTAAACTTAAACATTAACTTTAATTTTTAAATTTTCTGATATATTCTCAAGTAAAAGAATTTTTAATTTGTTCCGCGAAAATTTGTACTCATATCATAAAAATATATAAAGTTCATGGGTGGAAAATTTTGTAAGTAGAGTAATATATTTTGAATTCTCGTTAATTTTTTAGTTTTTCACCCTAACAAACTATAAAAGATTTTAATAACTTTGGAACTATTTATTAACTTTTCTTCTGTTGATGTTTTGTTAAATTTAAAATGCTAACTTCTATATGTTTATTTCTTATTTTAACTAAATGATATTTATTGCTTTAATTCAGCAGTTCCTAACCTGGGGTACACGAACCCCTGGGGGTACTCCGTAAATTTATTAGTGGTACCCCAAAAAAAGTTGTAATGGCGACAAAAATTAAAAAAAAATTATTTAAACAAAATCTTATTTACGCGATGAAAATAAATTATTTTCGGAATTCTGTTTATTCAATACAATAACAAAACGAAATTTTTCTAACATTAAAGTTTTGTTCATTGAAAAAATTAATGATATGATTTTAATTTATACTCATAACACAAAATACCAAAGTGAAAAAAAATTACATAGCGGATATGAAGAATGGTACAAACTATATAACTGACTTGAAAAGGGGTACAATAGTTGAAAAAGGTTGGGAACCGCTGTAATAATTGATTAACATACTGCAAAATTACTGTGGTATTATAATAAATCTTCGCTGCGGCCTTTTAGTAGATCCTCATTGTGCTTTTAATCTGCGTGTGAGTCCTCACTATGCTCTCAGTGTGTGACTTTATTGTGATTTGTCACTGTGATATTCACCGCATAATTTTTTTAATTTGATTTGCCGAGTAAATTTATAGTTTATAATTTTTTTCCATTATACGTACAGTGACTGTATTTGTTACTATAAGAAGTTTTTAGAATCGATCAAAAATATTAAAATTAAACTAAAATTAAAACTAAAAAAAATTTTAAATGTTCAAGAAAATTCTAAGGGCTGTCTTATTATTTAATTTTATGGGTTTTTTTGTACTTTCCGTATGTTAATTATAGATTTGTTTAAAATTTAATAAACTGGATAAAAAGTACTCAAATTAATGAAACGCTTGTGCAACATTACTAGATTTGGGAGCTGACTCGCATTGCTTATATCCATCTCCTCTATTTTACTCATAGCCACCTTATTTTCTCACCGAGTAATTTCAAACTGCTCCTTGCTTTTCTACTCACCCTTTAACATTATTTAACTGATAAGCGTTATCACGTTAAGCTTAATACTATGTTAATTTAAAAGGTATGTGTAGCAAAACATAGTGTTCATACCAAAAATATCATGTATTTGAACTTATTTATCTGTTTATAATTAAACGATGAGTATACAAATAGTATAGCGAATACGATACTTAAAATATATCACAATATTTTTTTTCGTAACTTCTTTCGATTAGGCATATGTTATTTATGTGATTATTGAGTATTAAGTTGTAGGGATTACAACTTAGCCAAAATCATTAAGGTTTCGGCCTCCTCATTGATGTGTCCTATTTTTTGGTCAATTGAACTACTCATGAGGCTACATAATATTCAACATAAAATAACTCTATAAAATAATGGGAAGGTACTTAAAATTAAGTCCAAAGTTCGAAATCAGTGTGACAAACATTTATAGTAGCATAAGCGTTCGCTTTGGAGTTATCATGTGTGTATTTTTTAATTGCCTATTAAATTTAGTGTCAAGTGGTAATATTCGACATTTCGTAAAATCTTTTGCACGGTCTAATATAGAGTCCATAGTAAAAAGTGCCATTTTCGTAGACTAGATTTTTGCGCTAAATAGAAAAAGAGACACTTGCTAGGTAAACAAATTTCGGTTGTATAGATAGATAATTTAACGAAATTTTCGACAACATGAAAGATATTCTGAGGAAATCGATCTATTATCAGATAGATCTTAAATAAGGCAAAAGAATGAAATTCTAAGAACTTTATTAAAAAAATTATATAGTTAGTTCAGTCCGCTTGAATCCGTTTTCGTTTTTCAATAGTAAAACTCATAGGCTATCAAACGGTCTAAACTGATTTCACAATAAACCTTTTGACTGCTAGAAATAGCGTGAAAACTGTGCAACAAATACTT
>AGDA01091988.1:0-10095 GCA_000281935.1 Mengenilla moldrzyki | reverse complement strand
GTTTTTATAAGTATATCTTGTCGAAAGAATAACAGCAGCTTCTAATTACTACTCCCAAGATAGGCAATTGGTGAGACCCAGTACTGGGGAGACTTATGGGCAGGTCACTGGGGTTGTGATTGTAAAAGTAATGCTCAAAAACTGTCTGAGCAGCTGTTCTTAATCTTGGAAATGTCCATTCTGGAACAGAAAGATCCCGAACGGGCTATTGGTAAGAAACACAATTGGACTTTTGCTTGTACTTGTTAAATACATGTAATTGCTCCATTGAACCACCGGCTTGCTAAAAATACAATAAGTCACACGGCTGCAGTTCCAGTGTGCTAATCCCGCTTAGCAAGCATTGTTTATTATTTATTTATTTACTTGTTACAAAGCATATTAGTAAAAAAGTAACAGAATCAAAAGTATAATAAAAATAATAATAAAACTATTTTAAAAAACTGTTTTAAAAACAGTGGTAGAACAATTGAATAACAACAAAAAAAAACATTTTAAGAAACACCTCAAAAATTTTTTAAATAATTTTATAAAAATATGTTGATGCAAAATGGAAACATTGACAAAAACGTGTTAAGAAACAATGTTTAAAAAGTTTTAAAAAATTGCTTCATTTTAAAATTAACATGTTTTTAACACTATTGTGGCATATAATTCATGTTTTAAAAAATCGTTACAAACCATTGCGTAGCATTAAAATGTTTGTAAACGTGTTGTGGTACACAAAAAGATTTAAATAGATCTTATAAGTAAAAAATTTTTTAAATTTTTTTAATGACTTTTTAAAGACTTATTTGCAAAAAAACAAAATAATTCTAGTTTTTTTAACGAAAGTTTAAACACCCTATAATAACGAAACGATAAATCTTAAAGCCAAAAAAGCAATTTATATAAAAAATTATGTCAAGTTAAAAAACTTGTGATATTTCGAGCAAAAAATAAATAGAATAACATTTTTTAACTGATTTATTCATTGGTTTTTAATCCATTTGTTTTTAAAACTTAGGAATGCGTGTAGAAAAAAAACATTGCTGAAACTATGTTTTGGAAATATGTTAATAAACACTCTTCTATATAGAAAATTAACACGTGTTTTAAAAAATGTTTAAACAAACGTTATACAATGTTTTTTCGTGTTTTTACACTGTTAGAACAATTCGTTTAAAAAATATGGAAAATCTAATAATGAACTTTTCATACGGAACTTATTTAAAAACAAATAGTTGAATATATAAAAAAATATGAAATCAAATGTAAACATTATAAACTAGAGGTGGGCAAATGCAGCTCTTCGTTATCTAAATTGCGGCTCTCCAACTCAAACTGAGAAGAACCAATGAATTAGTACGTTTCCAAAATTTATTGAATGATTTTTAAATTCTTTAAATTCCTTTTAATTTTAGAATCTTAAAGATCAACATTTAATTTTAGTTATGAAAAATATCTGTGAGATACTCAGTATAAATAAAAAGAATTAAATCGGTTAGAAAAATCGAAAGAGAAATACAAATAAATAGTTAATATTATTTATTTATTTACACTTTCCAGGTAGTTTTGTATAGCTTCCGTAATAAATTAAAAAATGAAATGTGGCTGCCAATAGCATTATGTGTGCCACCTCTGTTATATACCATGCGAGCCAAAAGTGTGTAAAACATATGTTATGCTGATAATACATTTATTAAAACATTTTTAAAACAATAGTATACTTTTTCATTATTCAAATTCATATTTTTTTAAAAAAATTGTAATTTTAGGGCTGAAAAAACCTAAATTGAGCATAAAGATATAAAGATATAAAGAGATGCATATAGTCATTAACCAATTTTAACGAAGTTAATAATGTTTTCAATCCTTTTTATAGCAATGTTTTTCATGATTCTGTGAACTAGAAAATTAACAATAGTTTCAAATGATTTGTTAAGAATTAAAAACGTTCGCAGGGTTAGCAGAGTAATTTGACTGGAAAATGGGAAAAAGTACTCTTTTTACTTCTATATTGAATCCTTATTGTTCCAATATTAAATATGGGCTTGATGGATATTCCACAATCAGTGTTAAGAAACTTTACTTTAAATGGGAAGTCAACATTTGTTTTAACAGCTATTATAACATATATTCTAACAATGCTGGAACATAAAAAAGAACATTGTCAGAACAATGTTCTTAACGCACAAGGAAATGAATGTATATGATTATTTATTGTTGCAAAATTTAACAAAAAACTAATCTAGTACTTTCAATGAACTTAAGTTTCGATATCTAGTTATACCTATGTAAGTTACCAAATCGAAACTGTTATCAGATTAAATTGTTGTGAGTCAGTTTTGTGAGATTTGTGAACAAGTTTAGAGGAAAGGGTCGATGTTCAATCGGTTTGGTTAACTTACTTCTATATGGAATTCCAGTGAGGTAAATATGGAGATAGAAAACGTATATTTTTATAATAAATGGTTAATTATACGAAGAAAGCAAAAAAAAGTTTATAATAAAAGTAATAAAGAATGAAAACGACCTCGATAACATAGTAAATAAAAATTGCGATTAGCGAGTGAGAGATTATTATAGAACAGAAATTATAGGAAAGCTATATTGGGGTCTCTGAAGCTAGAGTCGGGGTTGTGCGTATGAATAGGTGCCAGTGCAACAAACTTGCATAAGATGCGCCAGAAACAGCCGAAACTGCTGCCGTTCGCCACCTCGGCCGAATAAGACACGGTCATCGTGACTCTGCCCGTATGACGTCAGTGAGACACTACCAGTTACCGTGAGTTACGCGGTGTTGCGCGGAGTACGATAAGGCGCACGGACGAGCACCATATGCGATAACGGGTGCTCGGCAAGTCGACTAAAAGCCGTTTCGCGTTCATACCTCGCCGACCCACCGTTGCCCACACCACTAGAGACGGCGGGATATCGCGATTTTCGCACACAGGTATCTCTCTTGCTAATTTTTCGCCATTCGCCTTCAGAGCTGGCCGTTTTCTAGTATGCTTTTGTGACGTTATGGTATGGGTGCGTGTGTATGTGTGCGTGTGCTTACTAAGTCGCTTGTGTCACTCGCGTTTCATGTACGTAACTGTGTGCCGTTCGAAAACTACTATGTTTATTATACTAAGCTGGCTAGCTGGCTAAGTAATTATTACTATTTCACCTTGGTTCTTTTTTCCAATGTATGTAAATGTATATTTTTACGTTCTTCGTGTACAGTCTAATTAGAAACATTAACGTGCAGAGAAAATTTTAGAAAATTTGCTAAAATCAACACTTATAGCCTTCAATATATATTTTACAGTGTCAATTAAATCTACCTACAGAACAGTACATAGTAATAACGTAAACATATATAGCACTCAACTGTTCTATTAAACAATTACAAGACTTATTTGTAGAGCTTTAGTTCGGTTCAAAATCATAAACCTTCGATTTCGATTCAGTATCAGCAATAACAAACTTGGGTAAACACTAACGATTTTTGAAGCATTTAACTGTAACGGACGAGTATATTCGCCCCTAAAAACGGATAAGGTTTTTCACGTAAAATGTGTAAATTAAAGGCAATTGCATTTTCAGTGAGTATACACACTGAAAAAAAATTCTACTGAAATCAAGAAAAATTATTGACAGAATTTTCAATACATTGAAATTTTACTACAAACAAGTAGAAAATAAAATACGCTTTACTTTCTTCAATACACAAATAAGGAAAGCTACACTTATAATAAGAAAAAAACGTTTACTTATTGTAGATTTCAGTAGAATTTTTTTTCAATGCATAAAAAGGTTTAGTAAGTGTAGCAAAACTGGTCAAAAACCGGCTCGCTAACCGGATCTGGTCGTTCTGCTTATTTTATTTAGCCCATTGAAAACTCCGCATGTAATTTTTTTTACACTATGCCATTTTTTTAAATCCTTTGAGTCCCAAGCAGCGCGATTGCGCTGCTCTGTTTTCATGTAGAGAAAACCCAGACGTTTCGCGCGTTGTGTACAACAAACGAAGCAATAGCAAGCAAAGCAAGTGCTGTCATGCTGCCTGGGATTTCTCGACAGTGTTCTCGCAAAACTATCTGGGACCCAAAGGTCAAAGTCAACAGTATTGGTGTGCATAGCGAATATTTGAGATTTTACGTTTTGCGTTAACTGTATTTTATTTTACCGTTCTGTTAGTCTTCTATTTTTAATTCTATTCACTAATATATGTACAAAGCGCAAAATAAACATAAAAATGTAATAACTATGTTTAAGTATAAAATAATTTGTATCGTTGTTATAAATAAAAAATAAAATAAAATCTTTCATTAATAAATTTATTTAATGACCATAAATTTAATTTATTAAATTATATTTCTTTAAAAATTATGTGACATTTTACTAAGCACAAATTGTTTCCATGTACATCAAAGTAAAACAAATTATTATTACTATTATTTATTATTTATTTATTTATTATTTATTTTGTCCAAATGCTTCAAAATAATACTTATATTTTTGGCAAAAAACTCTTGGCTAGAAAAGAAAAACTCCTCTTAAAGCAATTGTACACATCGTACGCAGTTACGTTTTGCAGCTCGGGAGAGACTTTAAAAAATGGCGTAAAGCTATGTGTGTAAATTTTATAATTTAAATTATTTGTATAAATTTCAAAATATTACAAAAAAGCCTTTAATTTATGCTCTATACAATCCACATCTAACTCTGACTTTAGACCTGAGAATTGAGATTTTAGAATTCTGTTCTACTGGTATGACTAACATCAGGTAAGGTGTATTGACATCTGTTCATCGAGTACCTTCTTTTTATCCAAGTGGGATTTTTCAACATTTATTGGTTGCAAGTTAACTGCACTTTTATATTTGAATGTTGGGAGGTATTAAAGCCTTTATGGAAAAGTATTTAACATCTAATAGAATGGAAATCGAATGTAAAAAATAGAGAAAAATGACACATGAAGCCCGAATTATATTAATTTAAAATTTGAAGTTTGTGTAATTTAGTTGTTATGAAAGCAACTGGTAAGCTAATATACTGTAAAAATTTTCGACTTATGGGAAACGCTTGAAAAAGTGATTAGAATATGCCGTTTGATTGCGGCCGGATTTTGATCGGACAACGCGCATTAGCTCATTATCCTGTTTAACAATATATTTTTAAGTGAGAAATTCTACTTTTTGTATTCTGCAGAGAGTTAAAAAACTACCTTAAACTGGCAAATCATATTTTTATCAGAAAAAGTGCGTTAGCTCAGTACTTTGTTTAACAATAGATTTTTAGACAAAAAATTCTACTTTTTATATTTCTCAGGGGTTAAACATCTATCTTTTTACTGAAAGTCGCACACTAATCGGGCAAAGCGCACTGCAACAGTGTACTGCTTTAGAGTGAAGAAATGATGGATTTTTAAAAATTACTGTTCATAAGGGGCTAAATAAGTTTTTTTAAGAAAACGAATGAAGTTTTTCTGGATATTTCTGGATTGAATTATAGTTGCTGGAATATTAATATAGACCATTATTAATGCATTTAACATTAGATATTTAGTAATATGATAAACGCCTCTGCAATAGATTAGGTGGATTTTTGACAGTTTTTTATGTATTTTTATGTTAAAAACTTGATAGTTGTGAGGATTTTTTTAGTATAACTTAACAGAAGCGATATGTGTTATTTATATAAAAAAATATAGGAGTTATTGGAAGATATTTATTGAAAACTGTGTTTTATATGCTTTATACTGTAAGCATTTTAAATCCGGAAATCGCGCTTTTTGAATCGCTGTTAAATACGAAAAAATATTAAATTCTATTGATGGGATTAACTTCGGGTAAAATGCATTAGCACCTGTGAACCAAGTACTTTCATTACACCTAATTGAAATTGTTCCAACACACTGTGTAGGAGTTAACTGCATTTTTATAATTGGATTTTGAAATTTCTGCCGAATTACCTGTGACCGAAACTTAGTTATTCATAAGAAATTGAAAAAATTGTGTATTTTATTTCACATGTATGTGGTTTCTCTGTAATCAATTTTTTTTTTACTTATGGCATTCATTCTATAATAAACCCGTGCGAAGCCAGGCGATCAGCCAGTATTTTCATAAGGTAATGACGTCAGTCAGCCACTGGATCGGGTATTATTGACCTATAAAGCTAGGTCCAGTAAAAACTGTAAAATCATTATATCTCAAAATCTGAGTTGTTTCAATAAATAACCTTCTCAAAAAATAATCATGAAAAAATCTTTAAAAAATTTTAACAAAACTTTTCACTTTAACTCTAATTTTGGAGTCAACGTTTTAAAAAATTTGTTTTTCTAATGTTTTTAACATATTTTAGTTCAAATTATATAAAAAAAATTCTTTAATTTATTATAATTTAGTTTTCACATATTAAATGTAATTTACGAGCGGAGTCATTATCCCCTCCCCATCGTATGGCCCATTAATCAAAAATTTTCTCTTTTCATATTCTATTTCATATTTTTATAATCTCAATGAACATTTATTTGTAAGTAAAATTAAATTCTTTTAGGTATTATTAATAAAAAAATCTAAATAGTAAACCACAATTTTAAAATTTATTTACACTCGTAATGTTTACTTGTGATAAAGAGAAACGATGCTTTGAATTGTTTTCGAAGAAGTTTGGTTTTTTTTACGATATAAATAATGGAAAGATTTATTTTACCAACTTTTTTTACATTTACAATTTGCTCTAAATGTTCTAAAGTTTGTTCAAAACTTTGTATACGGCAGTTACAGTTTTTGTTCACCACTGTTCAGATAATTTTAATCACTATTTCTCCAAAAGAATTTTCTTACTTGGTTCATTTTCCTTCTAAATTTTACTAGTAGCATTTAAATAATAATTTTATAACAATTTTTTTGCTTTATATAAATACCCGTATTGCAATAGATTTATAAAACTGTATTTTAATACAGCTGTAATGAAAGTTTAACAGCACCAGTAGAATGTTGCTACTTTTTTACAAAGTAATTTCTTGATTCAAGACAAGAAATAAAAAAATTCGCTTGACTTAATTTTAAAAACAAGACATTTTTTTAACTTAAGAATTCTTGATTATATAATTCTATGTGTAGTTTAAGCCAAGTTGTATATAAATAGGAATAGCGAGGTTCGAATAGCCTAGTAGTCATAGATTGATTCAAGCATTCTGAAACAGCCGGGTTCAAATCTCGTGCATGCTGACGGCTACAATCCGTTAAAAATCACACTGAGAAAAATAAGCATTTAAATTAGTAGAAGTTCTTACAGTATATGAGATTAGTTGAAAGAAACTTTAAAATTGTTAGAAACGTTCAAATGGTTATGGAAAAAGCAATTTCTTACGTTTTGATACTATATTTTTACAGAAGTTTTATAATTCTTAAGTGTTCTTTCTGTGTAAATTAAGGATGATTCTTATTACATTTAGTAGAAAAATAAAGAAATCTTTTCTAATATATTAAAGTAAAAATTTCTTACAGCTTTAAAACTTTTTTCCACTGGTCTCATATAGTGTTAGAATTTCTGCTAACTTTAAGTACCTATTTTTGTGAGTGCATAATGAAACTTTTTAAAATACATTACTTTACTAATTTGAATAAAATTATTTATTTTTTTATTGAAGAAAAAATTAAAAAATATTTAATTGCAAAGTCCCGATTCGATAGGCCAAACACACACAATAACTATAAAATAGTAATAGTTTGACCGAAGCATAGAAAGACATAGAGAGCATCAAATCAAGACTAGTAATCGCACATTCAAATTAAAGTTCGATTTTTTCAACAACTTCATGCAAAGTTTGTGCCGAGTTTTGTAACTGTGCCTTTTCCGACTCAGTCAACGGCTGTTGGATTATCTTTGACACGCCATCTTCACCTAGAACACACGGCAATGACAAGAACACTTCATCTTTGATACCATGCAAATTCTGTAAATAAAAAATTCTTATAAAAAGGCTTTTAAATTTGTCGACAAGTGAATACTGAAAAACGAGAATATCCACACGTTTCACTTTTCTGTTCTTTGTAAGTAAACTTATTAAAGTTAATATTGTATCCGAATATACTGAAAATAACTCAAAATGTTACAAAATAACAGTAGCATACTAAACTGAAAAAAAACTCTTAAAAATCAAGATTATAAAAAGTTTCTTTTCAAATTTATATCAAATTCTATTAAATTGGACTAATATCAACTAAATTATCATTATTTTAGAACATTTATTCTTCCCAAATGTGTACATACGAAATCGGAATTCCTATGTAAAAAAATAACGCTTATTGTAGTAAGATGACACAGATTGGTTCATTTAAAGTATTGTCCTTCGCAAGCTACATATTTCTCGGTAATCTTGTGGATTCCGGGCCAAAAAAACTGCCCTTGATTTGAGGTAAACCAACCACCAAGCCACTTTCGTACATCTTCGTAAGGAGAAAACGTTGCTGTTCAAATGTGTGTTCCAACGATGCAAACAGGTAGAAATCGGATGGAGCCAAATCTGGTGAGTAAGCCGGGTGGGGAAAAATTTTCCAACCAAACACCTCAATAAGTTCCTGGACCATTTTTGCATTCTGTGTGGGCGCACACACAATCGGCCTGCGTAAATTTTGTTGACATTTTAGTCGCTTTTCTTGTAACGCTTGATATAAATTAATCATTTGCTGTCAATATCGTTCAATATTAACTGTTTTGCCTAGTTTTAGCAGTTCATAGTAGACCACACCCTGCAAACCATCAGACTTCACAGTGAACGCTCAGAGACGTCTTAACGAGAAAAGTCGCGAATCGAGTGAAGTCACTGCGATGTCTATAGACATCTCAGAGACGTCGTAGTGACGGATTTCTCAACACAATTTGAGAAATCACTAAGACGTCTCATTGTGACCTCATAAAACTTCAAATTTTAACTTGAAAAAAACACCTCTGACCCCTTCCCCCTACAATTCCCAGCTCTCCAAAGTTCTTAGTCCTATGCCTCCATGTCTCAGATAGAAGAGTTGCTATCAAAAGCCATTATGGAAACAAATTTTAAATCTCTTCGAAGAAAACTCTTATATCTTACAATGAAAGCATTGTAAAAACAGAACCTTAATAAAAGCAGGAGAAATGTTATGAAAAAGAGAATGGAATTTATTAGATAAAAAATAATATTTAAAAATATTTCATTATATAAATCGAAAGAAAATCAATAAATAGATAATGAATATTTCAAGTAACAAAATTTGGTTTCAACCTGTACCTGAAGAAGCAATATTAAACTTTAAAAATTTTTATTTAAAAAGTGGTACTTAGAAAATAAATTTTAACCGTACACATTTAAGCCTAAATTTAAGTATTTTTAAGAAAAAAATATATTTTCGTCATAAGGTAAAGTTATGAAATTTTGTATGCACATTAACCCACCCTTTTCTGAATCAAGTGATACTAATTTGAATGTAATACAATGCCTACTTATAGAGATAAAAATTTTTAAACTTGAAAAAAAGTTTTTTATGCTTTCCTCAAAAATACTAGTACAGATCGTAAGATAATTCCCATTTTTGTTTATAACTAGTGAGGTACTAAGATAATATGCACATTTGGTTTTTGAAAAAATTTCTTTGTTGGCTAGTGTAATCGCCACTTTTGAATTTTTTAAGTCACTCATAATATTGTGATTTACCTAGACTATACTTGTCATAAACTTCTACGAATATTCGATGCGATTTCGCAGCAGATTTCTTCAAATGGTAGCAGAAAATTAATGCTTTCCGCAAATTGTAATTTACAATGACCTAAACTGACATGTTCAACGCTACTGAAACATCTCTTAAATGGCACACAAGGCAATGGTAATTATAGCAGAGTGCTTGCATTAGTCCACCACAAGATGGCGTTACCAAATGGGGATTTTCGGGTTCATATTTACACTTGTGGTAAACTTTTATAGAAGAATATGATTTTCTTGATTTTTAAGATTTTTTTTCACTGTAATAACACTTCTTCTAAAAGCGTATTTTAAAAATAAACAGATTATTAATTGCTTACTTTAATTCGTTACTTACTAATATTTTGACATAAGTATAAAACTTATTTGTATTTACTAAT
>AGDA01091983.1:0-14059 GCA_000281935.1 Mengenilla moldrzyki | reverse complement strand
CAAACGTTTTACTCAAACTTAGTAAACTATTTATATAAATGTAGTAAATAGTAAAAAAAGTTTAGTAAAAGAAAATAGTGAAAAAAAGCTACTGAAACCAAAATTAGTTTTTACTATATTCCATTAAAAAGTTTAATTGAAAGTAGTAGAAAGGAAACGAATAAAACTTCTTTAAGTAAATATTTTTTTCAGTGTAGTATTTAATAAATTGGCGAATAATAACACCAATAAATATTTTAAAATGCGAATAAAAATGCATACAAATTTAATTAATTTTTAGCTGTATAATTCAACCGCGTAAAAAAAATACATAACTGACAAGCAATACATTATACTAAAAGAAATTTAAAAGCTACTTTGGAATAAACATTTGAAATTTAGCTTTGAATTATACATATAATACTTTGGTTTATTATACGTACAAGAAGCATATAGATGTAATACATTTCCACAATATAAAATTTTAGTTAAAATTACAAATATTAAACGTATAATAATCTTATCTGTTAAATGATTGTAAATAACATGAGTTTAAAGTCTCTGATATTCATTTTGTGCTATATTGTGAGATGCATTTTGTTGACTTAACGTATGATCCTGACAGTAGCAATTACCACATCTGTATTTTAAGGAAAGTATGTGCAGAATTTCATCATATGTTAATAAGACCATCTAGATATTTATAACAATGTATTTGTTAAATAATTTAAGAAATATTTATGTATAATATTAAATTAAAATTATTTATTTTGTTTCTCAAAAAGAGTACTAATGATCTTACATTTACTCAGTTCTTTTCAATGTAAAAATTTTCTTAAAATTACTGAAAAGATTTAAATTTTATAAGAATGCTTCTTTATAAATTTTAAATGATTGTTGGCAAAAATGCAAGAACTCGCTTTTTAAAAAAATATTTGTAAAAAGTCATCAAATTTCGAAAAATTCGGGTCACTTTAAAATGTTTACTGTACTCTCTTCATTACATAATCTCATTACATTCGAAAGGTAAAAGCCCAATTCTTAAACCAACAAATAAATGAATGCAAACTTTCCACAAGTTATTAAACTGTAGTTGCTACTAAGGATAGATAGGAGTTAAAGAAATAGGTTTAGGTGTTGTCCAGCTCTCTGAAATGTTTACAAGTCGTTGTCATCGAAAGTAGCTAATTAACACTGATCGCCCTGGCCTAAAAACGATACAATTGATACTCATTGTGTTCGTCAGGAGAATAAAGAGCAAGCAATGAACTTGAAGCCAGCACACACACGAATCAGCCAGAGAAACGACTTTTACTAATTGGCCACTTTTTGGGTCACTGGTTGCATTCATTGAGACTTTTCAATTGGCAAACGTTCATAAACAGTTCAACCTCTAGTGCATACACTCTTATGGAATACTTTCTTTGCAGCCTGTACACTTAGATTTGGTAACTAAGTGAAAGTTGAACCGATAACGAGGGAAACCGGGAAGTGAATGAAGCCTGGGCATGCTGGGCACTAAGTGAGGCAAGCGGCAAAGACCGCACTGCCATAACGATTCCGTGAAAGGTGTACGTACAGTATGAGATTTCGGCAACAATACGTATTGTTTAACGCGTTTAATTGAATAATCGCGGCTAATTTTGCCATTTCAAGGGAATTACTTAAAGCCTATCCGTTCACTATCCCACTAAGGAACCCACTTATCCTATACTGACAGTGCTATGCTGCTACTATAAAAATCCAGCCGCTAAGGTAAAACTCAGAACTGAATCATACACTGTATATGTTAAGTGGTCTTTGTTGAACAAATAATGAAGTTCGTCTCGGTGCCTTTGTTTATTAGCTTATTGGTAGCTGTAAGCATAGTCTCTGGTGCTGATAACTTCGAATATACTCGTGCGAAAGCAATACATCGTTTGATACCAGCAGACGTGTTACGGGGTAATTTATCTTATAATTAGAAATTGTAGAAATTAAGACTGATAATGAAAATTAAATTAGTGATGAAAAGTATTAAAATTATGACTACTATAAACTTTCTTAAAACAAAATTAAAAATTTTACACCTTTTCAATTGAGGAATCAACTTAGTATAAAGTTTTAACACTTTTTAAATATTTAAGCTAACAAAATATATATTTGGTACACTTATAAGTAAAAACTTTGGTGATTTGTTGCAAATTTAATGTTTATACATTAAAAATATATATATTAATTTTTAGAAATAATTATCCAATTATTTGCTCGCAATGTCAATTATATAAATTTAAAAATTTAAAACTGCTTATTATTACGTTGCTTACGAATAAATAGTAAAAATGCTCGTTAAAATTTACTAGTTCTTTTTTTTTATTATTAAATTATGCTTGCTAGGTAAAGTTAGCGCTTTAGCATTAAGTTTAGTGATTTATTGTACTTCTAGCAAGTAGACAGTTTAATCGTTTAGTTATAAATGTTTAACGATTCAAGCAATGCCATTACTGTGTTTCCGTGACCAAAGTTTGCCTAAAGTCATCTGAATAGAGATTGGTCATACATTAGGGTTTTAACGCATATTAAAAGATAGTGGTATTTTAAAATTATTAAATATTATGTTCTAAATAATAAAAATTTCTACTTATTTTAAGTCTAAATCTACATAAGCTAGAAATAAGTAGAGATATATTTACTTATCGTTGAATAAGTATACAAATAATAATTTTAAACCGATTTCTACTAAGCATTACTTTTTTTTTACAATAGAACTTTTTATACTAATCTCAAATCTAAGTAGAAATTTTTATAAATGTTCTAAATTTTTTACAGAAATATTGTTAAATTTAAATAAAGAACATTTCTTCAATATTAAGTTGATTCAATTCAAATATTTGTTAAAAATTACAAATTTCGAATTAGCTGAAAATAAGAAATGACTTATTCTTGTTTTATGCAAATTAAGAACAAAATCTCGTAGTGGAAAAAAATTAAGCTAAAAAACAAAAAATAATTATTTCCATTATTTTTTAATAACATATAATAGTTTACAACTGAAAGTAATTGCAACTAATTTTTTTATTTCGGATCATATTTTTAATTAAATATAAAATTTTTATTTTTTTGAAACAAGTTGTTTTATACTTTCTATAAAATGTAATGTAAGTTGATTCTGTGTAGTTTTGTTAATATATTTTTGAAAATATTCGAAAAAATTTTAATAGCATTAAAATATATTTTTGGTCGAAAATTGCAAATCACATGTATAAAATTTAATAAATTTATTAATGACAAAAGGAAATTTTAGTTATGATACATAAATGAAATAATGATTAATTTCTTTATTATAATTAAATTTTTATTTGTCATTTTTTATTGAGTAATGTTTTGAAGGTTTACTTGAAACGAGGCACTAAGTGGGCTTTTTAATGCAATAAATATTTAATATTATTTTTCTACATAAGTGAAAAAACTATAGAAAAGTCTTTAATTGATTAGAATTTGAAACTATTTAGTAATGAAAAATATCACAAAATTATAATTGAGAAAATGAGTAGTTAATTTTCATATCATTTGAAGAAAAAAAAAATAGTGAGTTTGTACCTTATATGTTGGTCCAAGGAAGAGAAAATAATTCAATTACCTCCAAAAAATTTAGTTATTATTTATTGTACATAATAATAATTTACACTGATAGGCAGAAACTTACAGAAAAAATATAGAAAGAAACCGTAGTTTAATTCCCACAACAGAGATTTGTCGTTTTTTTAGCCATCGGCCATTTTTTTTTTCATTCAAATGTCATACCAATTTGCAACTAAATTATAAATAAAACTATAGAATAACAATATCATGGACGTATTAGACATGGACTGCTGATGACATAAAAACTATTTTTTTTTAAACAACGAGTATCAAAAAAGAAACAAGCAAGTCGTGTCTTTTTAAAGAAAAATTTAAAGTTTTGAATAAAATAACACGAAATTTAAATTTTTGCAAAATGCTGACATGTTATTTGTAAAAAAACTCGCATATGTCGTGAGGTGTGCCCAAAAAAAAAAGTATATAAAAGATAAAAAATCGTTTTATTTTAAATATTTTTTATCGAAAAAATAAGCACCACTATTTGCATTTTTCAATATGCAAATCTCACCACAACCTTTCTAATAAATTTAGTTGTAAAAAAATATTTGAAAATTAGACTTAATTATTATTTTAAATTAGAAAACTGAAAAAAAAGTACGACATTGTCGTAATTAATTTTATTTAAAAATAATTAAAAATGAAATTAAATAAGATGTTTTTGTCAACGTTTTTTTTTTGTTAATGGTTTTTTTAAATTTGCCATGCGTGCTTCCCTTTTAAGGCTTGCTGTATTAAAGGAAAGTTTCTACGTAATCAGCAGTGCATGTCTAATATGTCCATGATTAAAATAGAAGTCTCGCGCCAAAGTATTTCAACGCAATTTTAAAGAGAGTGAAGTAAACATACTCCAATTTCATGCACTCAAAAAAGTTAGATATTTAATAAATAGCTTTATTAAATTTTATTTATAAGTGTCTAATTTCTTAAATTTAATATTTCTTAAAAAAAAATTGAGAATTTCTATTGTTTTAATCAACTAGATTTTATTTTTTTATAACACCTTATACCGATTCAAAGTTAATAAGACCTAACATAACAATGAAAGACATCAAACTCTATTTATGCTATTTTTTCTAATGTGGTATCTTTTTAGGAAGCATATTGAATAAGTAACAGAACTTCTTTCATTTCCTTCTATTAATAAAAAATAAACTAAATATCAATATTTTACAATGGCTAATATATATATTAGTGTAAATAAAATAACCTTTCATTTATTGTTAATCTTATTTAAGTACCTCAAATAGATTGCGAAAAATATATTTTCAATTTTTTTAAAAAACATTGCAATACTTCCGAAATAATTATGTTCAGTGTCTCATAAAGTCCATAAGCCATTTATTTATATACCAACCTAACAAACTACGTCAAACGTTTTGAAATACCCGTGGGAGCAGTTCTTTCTATACTTATACGGCTATATCCTTATAACAGAATTAAAAAGTTTATTGATTGAAAAATAATAAAACTTTTATTACATTTTCATTATTATTAAATGTAATACAATTTTTTAGTACATATTTTTAAAAACAATAAGCGCATGTAGTACTTAGAGTTCACAATGAACATTTTCACATGCCTTAAAATTATTGCTCCAAATTCAACCATAGTCTAAATGTACATTGAGCTTAAAAGTAAGCTTTCTTTTTTTCAATAAATGCACAAGAGCTTTTTAAAAAAGTCTATAAAAATTAATGAAAATTTAAAGATAAATTATTAAGTGATTTCAATTTTAAATCAAGATTAACGCTCATACATACTTTTTTTCAACGTAATCTCTTAAAACTAGACACATGCTTTACAATTTAAATTTCTCATACATATTCTAGCTACTGAAGTATGAAGCGTGCTACAGTCCAATATCTTTAAGATTTTTCTCAGCACAGGCTGATACAAGAAAACAAAGGTTCTTGCAATCCGCTTTATGAAAAATCATTTCATTGAAAGTCAAATTTCAAACTTTAATAAAAATCAAGTTATTTATTTGTTTATTTCATACGTAAAATTTCAATATATTTATATAAAAGAATATTAAAATAATAATTTTTTTTTATATAAATCAATATTAAATATTAATAATATTGTTACTTATATAATAAACGAAAACTAGCTCCCATTAAATAAAGTAAGTTTTGTTTTTACTTTCTTCTCAAACGTAGAAAAAAAATTACTATCCCGTAATCAGTTCTGATCGACATTTTGACAAAATTATACTAAATTTTTAGTCATATTTAAATTCACGTTAGTTTTGCCAAACCGGACATCAACATTTTAAGTAAAGATTTACTACCCTGAGATGAAACGTACATATCACAACTGAACTAATTATTCAGAGAATTTTATTATCGTACAACATTCAAAATACTTTATTACCTTACATTAAATCTTACACTTTTTTTATATTTTATCTAAGAATTTTTTATCAATGAAAATTTAGATCTTTTCAAATATTTAAAATAGTACAAATAGTTAAGCCTCAATTAGGCTACAAAAGTCTTTGAGATGGACGCATGCTGCCTATATGCTGCAGTTTAACCATGCTTAATTGAGACTACTTCCAAAAGTATTACCTGTGCTTCACTATAGAAACAGAGTTATCTAAATGAATGAAGTTTTCATCGGACAATTACTTTTTATAGATAAGGTTCTTTATCAAAAAGGCAATGTCGTAAAAAAAAACCAAGAAATCAAGGTTTAAAGGTCTCCTAATTTACCTGGACTTTTCTGTTCCTCACTTATTTAACCCTTTGAGTCCTAGACAGTTTTGTGAGAACAGTCTAGAAATCTCAAGCAACACGACAGGGCTTTCTCTAAATACGCATTAAAAGTCTCAAACAACGCGACAGGGCTTGCTTCCACACTTGCTTTGTTTGATAACGTAGCGTCAGTTATACACAACGCTCGAAACGTCTGGGTTTTCTTGACATGAAAACAAAACAGTGCGATCGTATTGCTTGGGACTTAAAGGGTTAAAACAATTCGCGTTCAGGATTTAAGTTTTCTCTCCTGTATGTATGTGTGTAAGCATGTGAGAGTGTTTGTATTTTTAGCCTTTTCAACAGCAACTTCCCGCCAATGAGCATAAGAAATTGAGTTTTCTTCCCTTGATCTGCATTGTTACCTTCCTAAGAAGTTAGTAATTCTTTTGTGGAGATTTTAACATAATTTCTAAATAGGTTTACGAGCAATGATTCTTTACAAATTTTGCACGTTACTTTTTTGAAAAACGCTCATCAAAAACCTCATTTTTCTAGATCATCCTGGTCTTTGCTTCGGCAGCACACTTTGTCGTCTGTTTGAAGTGAATCAAACATGGAGTCTAGAGCCACATTGCGGCGTAAGCACGTGTGTACATGATAAGCAATTCGGCGACCAATTATTAGAGCTGGTCCAAGATTGTCAAATACCAAAACCGGAATTTTTGCAAGATTGTGAAATCGATTCAAGTGCGTTATTGAGTAAAGAAAGCACTAAGCCGCTTTCACTTGACCATAAAGTATATGCAAAATTAAGCATGTGAAACTCGGGTGTTAAAATAAAAAGTGAAAGCGTTAACTGCTTTTTTCCTTTAAAATTCAAATGTGCAGAGAGTTCAACTTTCAATTCTGATTTTCTTTTCATTTTTTAGCCAAATTCAACAGTTCAACAACATATCCTGATTGCTGTCCAATGTATAAATGTAAAAAAGGTGTTAAATTGGCCTTCTTGGAACCAGTAACTGTTGCTCCAGTTGTTATTGAGGAAGTCACAACCAAAAAACAATAATTTTTTTCCATTAAATATTACCTGAACTAATTTTTTAATTATTTTCTATGTTAATAAAATTTATTAAACTATTTTAGGAATTACTTATCATGAGCTATTGCGTATTTTCAAGCCATTTCCTATTAAAAGTATAATCAATCTATTGCTTCCCGCCGCCGGTAAAAAACAGAGTCTAATTAAACAAAACTAATACAGAAACATTTTGATGGCGTGACGTCTAATAATTTTCAGAAATCTTAAAGCTTATTTTAAACTTTAATCAGTTAATTATAGCGCTCTCTTAGTATAGCGTACAGTAGAGTGCTCTACAATAATCAGCCGATAATAACTATTTTAAATTGTTCCCATCAATTTCTGGAAAAAAAAAGTTGGTGCCTTCTGATGAGCACAAATTCCAACCAAAACAGTTAAATACGGTGAATGGAAAAGTAATTCTAAGCAAAAATTGGAGATTTCAGAACTCTAGAAACTGTGATTTAGTTTCTTCATAAAGCCATGTAAATAAACATGAGTTTTATTAGTAAACTAGACTTTGATAAGATTAAGAACTCAACTTATCAAATCTTTACATATTTTAGCAAAAGCAATCCAACCTTCAATATCTGGTGGCAGGAAAAGCTGGTTCAAGTGAATAATGAATCCAAGTTGAAAGTGTAAAATCATTAAACGACCTCAGTAATCAATATTACTATGAATTTCACTATTCATCTGATACAAAAGATCATAATACTATTCGTAGGACAATTTGATTTTTAGTGTAGAATAATTTACGCGAAAATAGAGCAATTTTAACGCTTAAGTAGAGCAATTTCCAATTTAACCACGACAACATTGAACAAACTTAAAACTTTTACATAACATCCAAAAAAGTTTATGGGTTCCTAGTCGTGAATGATTATAAGAAGGAATTAGCCTAATGTACTTGTACTGTTTTTACAGGGGTTAGAATAAAACCATAGTTAACATTTAAAGTTTCACTGTTACGCAAATCAATTAATTAATATGTCAAGTTTTTAATTATAAGCATAAAAAACTTTATTCTTTTTAAAAATAATGAAAAATTAGATAGGCTGGATTCTTTGACAGATAGATTATGTTTAACCTTTTAAACTTGACATGCCGGCCCGCAGAATTTCATCGACCAATAACAAATTACTAGCAATGATCGAACTGGACTGTAACACTTGTTTCTTAACTGCGTAATTGTCAAAAATGCCAGCGGTAACCGGATCGTTCGGTTCGCCGGAATGAATATCAAGGCCGACTTGACACTTCTTACAACACAATAAATCTGCTTGCATTTTCAGCAGAGTTTCCCGCTGATCAAAACCCGAATTATGAGCCAACACTTTTGGTATGATTAATAGGGCTTCAGCAAAAGCAGCGACCCCCATTCGTGGCTTCTGAACAACAGTGTCCTTGAACTTCATAAGCTCGTGATGAGCATAAAGTTCAAATGCACCAGCACCGGGAACCAGGGCACCATCTTGAATTGCATTTAAAATGGCACGCAGTCCGTCTCTAATGGCGTCCTTAAGCTGCACAACTGCATGTTTGCTTGGAGCTTTCACCAAAATCGTTACCGATTTAGGATCTACACATTCTTCGACGAACGTAAATTTATTCTCGCCCAAAACGTACTCATAAATAAGGCCTGCGCGTCCAAGCACAGATTCAGTTAGATCGTCCACGGAATTAACGGCTGTACCACCACAAGCAAGCGCCAGGCGTTCCATATTTCGTCGTTTAGCGCGACGTAAAGCCAAAATTCCCTCCCTGGCGAACATATCCAGACTTATAGGATCAATGCCTTTCTGGTTGATTACGACGAAAGATGTATCTCCACTCTGACACACCTTACGTTTCAGTGCAATCACTTTGCGCACCCTTTCGTTAATGAACTCTCGTTCAGCTTCTACAAATTTCTCCCTTTCAGCACTCGTTTTATAAAAGAAACCAGAATTCACTTCGGATTTCTCATATTCCATCGAAACGTTGCAAGTCAATACATAAGCGTTTTCCAGCCGTTTTGGCATATTAGGATGTCGCGCTCCATGGTCCAAAACCAGTCCTTTTAAATAATATTTTAACATAGCAATTTAAACCAAAAATTTCAAAAATATCTCAATAAAATTAAGCTCTATTCTGGGCCCTAAAAACGTTTTTTACAATAAAATTTTAGGTTATATAAACTCTAACTTTGTTCGATCAGATGTCTGTGTGTCTAAAAATTTCACTAAACAGAAGGCATCAAAAAAATTAAAACATGCAAAATTTATTTTCACGTTTAAAAATGCCTAAAAACTTTTAGAAATACCGTAAAACCTCGCTTAGCGTTGTTTTGGTTCAACCCTCTTTTATTTCAACCCAAAATTCCTAAAATTGTGCGCAGCGCTAGGTTTCCAAACATGTGGACAACATATTCAAAACAGTTGTGTTTGGTGGGAAAATGACAATAGCCATCGGTTCTGGCGAGACTCAAATCCGGGTACGTCAGAGCCCTAGTGTCGAACGGCGACCACTAGACTATTCGAGCCTCGCATTGTTGTACATATGTATAACTTTGCTTGTACTACACAACAATTACTTATTTGATGGGGTGCTCCACAGGCGCATTTTTATCATTTAAAAAGTTTTTGTGGACATTATTGTAAGTAGAATTTATATACTATAACGATTAATAAAGTGACAAAAATGATGTTTAGTTTTGATCATGGGTGATAATGAAAAACAAGAAAAGAAAGTAAGACGAAAAAGCATTTAACTGGAAACTAACTATCCATGTTCTTCTAACCCTATTAGTGCTATTTCGCATTCTCGTAAAGCCACTTCATTTTTACGACGGTATAAGATGATTAAAAAGAGGTATTAAATATCGATCGTTTTAAAATCGTCAAAAAACACTTTAATGAATTAGAATCAGATCATTATTAATATTTTTCTTTTAATTACTGTTGGTTTTATTTTGGTTCTTTTTTTATTGCCTGGTATGGCACATCGTCATAAAATCATCGTAATGATGATCGTATAAATGATCCTATAGCGGGACATTCTCTATACAAAAGTTACACAGAAAAACGTTTTTTTGACGATAATCATCTTAAAAATGGTTGAAAAAACAGTTTAAATACAACTTTACAAAAAAAGTGACTGCACGGATTACATTCCACTTTAAGGGAACGTATCTTAAGCGTCGAACAAGATCTTAGGCTATATTTAAAAATGTTAAATATTTTAACCAAAAATCGAAATAGTTGGAGTCTAGAATACAGATTAATAGAATTCCTTCAAATTATTTATAGTGTACTGTTGACCGTCTATTAGTGAAATCAAACCGCCATGATACTTTTGATCGTCCCACCCGACAATTAAGGTCTATTGAACGATATTTTTATATGAAGTTCTTTTTACAAAACAATAAAAAAAAATTATAGGTAATTATTCAGACGCAAAATATTAAGTCAAAATAAGTTTATACAAAAGATAGACTACAACGTTTTTAAGCAGACCAAACTCGTGAGAAATAAAAGCATTTTGAAGACTTTTTGGCTCTGCAGCATACAAGTACCTTCAGATGTGCAACTGGTGTAAATATAAAGCTGATAGCTTCAAAATGTGGTAAATTACAATATATATTAATTTAAAGAAATATTTTTAACTAAGTGTGAAAAAAATGTTAACAGTCTTAAAAGAATAAGTGTTCTTAAATTAACAGCTAATGTAACTGCTTAAATTGAAAAATGGTGTGGACGTTTTTTTATAGACCTTTACTTTTTGAGTGATATTTATAAAGATCATTTTTTACGAGAGCTAATCGCCTTTAAGGTATAGGGCTTTATTTATTTTGGTACTTTCTACCACAGACCAACAAAAGAATAAATGTTTCTAAATTCCTCGTTTTTATGTTGATACAAATTTAAACTAAAGTGAGATTACATTTTGATAAAATCTTGTACAATAGTGACAAAAAAGATTTATTGGTTTTTTATATTTTATTTTCGACAGCAAATTTAATATAAATATAACAAAAACTCATTTCATTGTTTTTCAGATTTTTTAAATTTTTATTCAAGCTGAATTAAAAAGATTTATTAAAAAAATCATTTTAAACGGCATAGCTGATCATTTATAAAAAAACTTAACAGCGCCATCTTAGGGCTATGGGAGCTACTGAGCACGTCGGCAGGTGGCGGATAGCCGAGCGTCCTATTGGGACAGCCTCGAATAAGCAAATAAGAGGCCACGGACCAACCCCTTCCTCACTCCTAGCCTAAAATGTGAGGCGACCCATGTCGATTAGCTGATTTTTATTCAGAGTGAGTAATAAAGACAACGGAGCCCCTAAGGTACCGGGCGACACCTTAGAGTAAAAGCCTTACATCGTCATCACCGGGTCACTGACGATGCGGACCTTCTACTTACCCAATGACTATCAAATTCATATGAATCTAAATTAAATGGAGGGAGATTAACCAATGAGATCTCCATGTAAAAAGAAGCTTTCTAGGTGTCTTTCTTGGAAAAGAAAAATGTTTTCCAGTGTTGAGCCCTAGAAAGTTGTAAAAGAAAAAAAAACAACCTCGAAAGAAGAAAAAATTAGACCCTGAAAGCTGCGGTAACACAAGTAGGTGAGTCTGAAGATGGTTAGGGGAAGAAGAAACTTCAAGCCTCAGAATACAGACCTCCTCTCTCTTGTGATCACTTCTTACGATAAGAGAATCTATTAAAAGTATTCTCTTGTCGGAAGGAAAGCAGCAGCTTTTCAATTACTATTCTCATGATTTGGGATTAGTGAGACCCAGTACTGGGAGACCTACAACCAAGTCGTTGGGAGTAGGGGTTTGAAGGTAAGGCTCAGGAACTTTCTGAGCAGCTGTTTTCAACCTTGGATATCCTGAGGCAGGAAAATTTCAGGTGTGCTGTTGTCAAGAAACACAAAGGCTTTTGCTTGGATTTTTTTTATACATGTAATTGCTCCTTTGAAATACCGGCTTGCTAGAAGTACAATGAGCCATACGGCTGCAGTGCTAAGGTGCTAACCCCGCCTAGCAAGCATGGCTTATTATTTATTTATTTATTTTAACAGCGCCATCAAGTTTAAAGAGAAATACAAGTGAACGTTTTGCCAATCTGGGTAATCTGTGGTGTGACCCTTAAACCTAATAGTTCATCTCCAAACGAATTAAAGCCAAAACGACATAAATCATTTTTGGTTTATTTCGTCAAATAAAGCAGTTTAAAAAATCGAAATCAAAGATTTTAGAACGTTCCTTTGTAAGCTACATTTTGCAAACTATACCTTTGATTAAACTTGTTTCCGTTTCCGTTTTATGTTGCATTTCCATGATTTCAATCATGTGTAAATCAATGGGGCGGTCTCGCTGTGCAATTGCAAAAACAGCGTTTACGCAAACATCAGTTAACACCTGCGCACTGTCTGAATGGACTTTAGTCATTAGTGCGGTACGAGCAACGTCAAATAAACGGCTACGATCCTGTTCATTCCAGGGATCAATATTTATTTTAACGGTATCCAGGATCTCAAGACACTTCTTTTTAGCCATTTCAAATCCTTCAGTAAGAATACGCGGATGTACACCCTCTGATACGTACACATCGGCCTGTTTTAATAGTTCACCAATCAGTAAAACAATAGTAGTGGTTCCGTCTCCAATCATATCGTCTTGCGCAGTAGAAGCACGTGCAATCAAAGAAGCAGTTGGATGCTGTATCTGCATTTCGTGCAATAGCACGTTCCCATCTTTAGTAATTTTTATATCTCCAGAACCAGAGACAAGCCTAAAAGTAAATCAAATTACATTTTATTTGTAATTAGGTATAGCATAATGCGCGCTAAAGTAGTAACTCAGATATGTAATGGGGAAATGGAACCGAGCTGACAATGTTCCCAATTTATGTTTCAAGTATTTAGAAACCCAATAAATCGATTACCACCAATACAAGGAACTAATATTGATGACAATATTCTAATTTATTAAACTACCATTACATTTTTACTGACATTTAAATATTTTTAATGAACAAATAAATTCTCTGATTACTTTTATTTTAATCGATTTATTTTTAGTTCATTATTTACACTTAGTAACTCAATCTAGGGTAGATTTAGTCTTGTGATACATAACTTGTGAGCTAAAAGTGGGTAAGGCACATGTTATGTTGGTGAAAAAAAAATTAAGCATAAGGATATAAAGATTTGCAAATATTTATTGCCAATTTTGACGAACTTAAAATTTCAGTTTTTTTTTTTATAACAAACTTTCATGATTTTAACAATTGGAAAATTAACAATAGTTTTAAATGATTTGTAAAGCAATAAAAACGAAAGCATCACTGAATTTTAACATTATTTTAAATCATTTGCGGTTCGCAGGGTAAGTGTAAAATGTATCGTAAAATCGTAAAATCGTATAAGCGTACAAATATACTTATGTAACATGGGCATAGCATAATGTATGTAACGCAAAATTATTAGAAAATTGATTAAACGTGTTGTAATAGGGTATTTTGATGCAGGAAAATAACATTTAAAACATGTTAGAAAACATTATTTAAAAAGTGTTCTGAACGTTGCTTTAATATAGTTATATCAATGTTTTGAAGCATTAATAATTGAAAATATAATCGAACACACAAGGTAGTTTATACTTTTCTTAATATATACAGTACTGAA
>AGDA01091838.1:0-10525 GCA_000281935.1 Mengenilla moldrzyki | reverse complement strand
ATAATTAAAACTAAATTAAACTTTATTAATTACGATATCATTACTTATCACAAAGATAAAATTGATGTCATATTTAGTATGTCATAATTTAGTATTAATTAATTTGTGTATATAAAATTCATAAAATGTAATTTTTTCCAAAAAAACGTAATCATCTCCTCAAAAAATAAATAAATAAAATACATTTTAAGGTCAAAGATAAACACATTGGGAGCGATTTCTGGTGTACTTTGTGAAATTTAAATAAATTTAAAGTTGTCGAAAATCTAGGCTAAGATAAGTTGAGATTGTTTGATCTGTTCTATACTTCCAAAAAAAAAGGATGTTTCAAGTCTCAAAAGTTGTTCTGTGGTCTTTTAAACGTAGTCTATGCTTTCATAAAAAAACTTCTTTCATACTCCAACCTTTTTTTGAATAACATAAAAGTTATGCCGCTGTGATATTAACCCAATTAAGCTGTTATTTATTTGTTTGCAAAAACCATACAAGAAATATTGCAGTCCATTTTTTATTATTTAAGTGTATCCCTGCCAACCAAAAGTGGGAATAACATGAGAATCACGTCACTGTGACATAACTGTGAGAAACCACTTAATATCAATGTGATATTACATTGAAATTAGTGAATTAGGTGGTAATTAACTAATTTTTACACTGTGTTATTACACTGAGAGTTGATTGTGAGGAAGAATATTGTCTGAGTAAATATACGTTAAAATTTTCCTTTTTTATAAATATGAATTATTATACGAAGAAAACAAATCCGTTTTTATTTTTCTAATTTAATATTTTGTAATTTGAATTTGGTTCTTTTGTTTAGTAACAATTTGATAGAGTACATTAAAAGCTTAGTTTGTGTTTTTTATATAGGAAATTAATAATAAATTATTGATAACCTGCTTTTTCGCCATAAATTTGTTTACCTGTCTTTTGTACTGAATCGTTTTTTATGCATTACAGTTAAATTAACGTAAAATCGATAATTTGAATAATGAATACTAAATTTGATTTTTTTCTTTCCCTATTTCAAATAGAACATGATTAGAAACATATTTTTCGAGTTATCATTAATAGACAAAAAATATAAAACTTAATAGCACTAATGAATTTATGTGATCTTTTTTTATCAATTGATCTTTATATCAAAGAGATTATAATTACTTTGTTAGCAATATAAAAAATTTCCACATTGAATACCTCAAAAAGAGTATTTTAGTTACTAAGTTCATGATTAATGAATTAATAAATGATTAAGTTAATGAATTGATAAATGATTAAGTTAATGAATTAACCATTTAAGTGTCTCTGACGCTTATATCCGTCAAATGTTATGAAATCCTAATTTTTAAAATAAAAATAGACTTATAGTAAGGATATATATTTTTTTGAATTTTTTTAGTAAAATTTTTTTTCCGTATATAAAAAAATATTGGCAAAGTCACAGAATAAGTTTACTGAAAGTAATAAATAGTATAATATTTGTTAATTTTACTGGCTAAAACACTATATTAACTTTAAAAAAATTTAAAAAATTATAATACTGGGGTATAACAAAAAACCCTAAAAGCAAAAGTTAACTTTTTTCGATGCTTTTGTCATAAATTGAAGTTAAAAACAGAAACTCTTTAAACTAATATACATTGTTTTTATAAGAAGGAAAAACATGTTCTTTGTGCTTTTTTTTCTAGGAAAAAGGTGGGATAATATTAAGTTTTTTATTTAATAAATTTAAAAATTCTTATTAAACTTTAAGAAAAAAGCAATAAGCTCTTTCCGGAGAACATTTTGCGTCGACTGATACCAAATAGATTTTAAGTCGTCTAAAAGATATCTTTTTTTATATTTCAAGCATAGAAATTTTGAGACGAATTTAAATACGATTTAGTTATATAGGGAAATTGACTTTTTTAAAACTCTTCAGCTTTTAGTTACCAAATAGATAAGATTTAAATACTTTTTAGCTGAAAAGAAGTCATAAAATAGTCGTAACTATTCAGAATCGAGCTTAAGATATACTTTAGACACATTTAATATGAGTTTATAGCTAAAAGACACGATGTAGATTAATTTTAAATATATTTTTAAAAAAATAAAAAAGAATCATTTAAACTCCATTAAAATTCTTGGTTATATGTATCGCAACTTTATAAATATTTAATAAATATTCATAAAATTTCTAAAAATATAAAATTTGCAAAATGTTTTTTAACTTTTTTTATTAGAAATTTTTATTCGTAAAATTTAAATTTTTAAATTAAAAAGATTTAAAATTTAATAAAAAATAACATATTTTTCATAAAATACGTGTCCTCTAAACTTTATTGAACAAAAACTTAACAAATATAACTATTTACGTCGGTCAAATTTCTAGTTATAACATATTATATCATATTGAAAATGGTAAAAAATACAAATCTTTGCTTTGTATGTTGGTTATATTGATTAGAACAAGTTTTGTATATATGCAGCAGAAACTTAGTAATATGAAGTGTTTTGTGTACAACTTTTAATGAATTTAAATTAAAATCATTTCAAAAATATTCAAAATATGTTTATCTACAATAATAAGAAACATGCTTTTGTTTATGTTACAAATAAGTATACAATTGCGTTAAAAAAGTAAACAAATTGTTTCAAAAATTGAATTTTTTAAAAAAAGGCCTAAACATAGTGAGTTTTGCCATATATTTTCACATATCTTTATCATAGTGTACATAAAACTTTCTAAATAGTTTTAAACATTTGTTTAAAAAATTGTTAAACTTTATCATCAAAGTATATACATATTTGCACTTTACTAAAGAAACACCTCGTGCTAAAAAACGTAAAAAATTTCCGTTTATTGAAACCACGTTTCACAAACCCCACGAGAAATATATCCCTATTGTCAAGCAGGTGGTAATTTTAAAATAATTAGAGAAAAGCAGGTGTCCTCTTTCCCCGTGTAACCCTCATTACATTTTTTGGAGTTATTTTTCTCTCTTTTTACTATTAAAAAAGTATTATTTGTATAAATGAATTTTTTTAAAATGAAATTTATCAAAAACCGTTTATGCTCGGTGTAGTAAAATGGCACTGTTGCAGAACCGTTTCCGGTTTTATGGCCAAAGCTGATGGTGTGTTTTATTCGGTGTGTATAATAGGGCACAAAAAATACTTGTGTATGTGTGTATTTTGTTTTAAATGAAAGTCATGCGTCAAAAAATACCTCAAAATTTTTACTTTAAATATCCTGGATATTTATTATTCCTCATTTGAGCGCGTAACTTGTCAGCGAAATTCATAGAGAACTTTTTAGTGAATGTTTATACAATATGTTAACTAAGTTTTTTCAAAAATATTAGTCTCGCAAATACGAAAATTCACTATGAATCTTGGCACTGAAAGAATTCACAGATTACATTTAGCAAATCGTGAATCTTTTGTTGCCATATTTTATGCTGAATTTTTATACCAATAATATTACTCTCACCAAACTAAAAAAATTAAATACTAATTTGATTAATCTATTTTTTTTTACAGAATTTGCCTAAAACTTCATTACTGAGAATGAAACCGGATTACCTTTTGGAGAATAATAACAATCATTCGAAAGAGTTGTACGGTGTTCAGTTAGAGGTATGTTTAAATATATACTTTTGTAAAAATTAATATTTTAACAGACCAAAAGTACATTTAATACAAATATTGTTTTTTTTCATTGTTTTACATAAATGCTAAAAACTTATATCGATTTTTCCTTATAATTTGTTTGTATTTTTCGACAAAATTAATAAGCAACTTGGCAACTTGGTTTTTTTTAGTAATTTTATCGATAATAATAATGTTCGGCTTTCATTAAAAAAAGTCATAAAACATGCAACTTAAAGTTTACCATGCAACATTGCTATTTTTTTTCAAAAAAACTTTATTCCTTATCAATTTTTTTAATCTTTAGCTTTATTTTTTCTATATATTCTAACAATAAAAAAAATAAAATTAGTTCTTTTTCGTGATTGCATGCGTTTTTCGATACTATTTCTTTCATGTATTAAATATTCATAAAATGATTTATTAAATAAATAACCAAAAAAAGGGAAGAAAATTATAAGTTTTTCGTGTGTTTCTTTTTAAAAAATTTTTATTCTAAAAAATCCATGCTATTAGTTAATATTTTAATATTTTAATGTTTTTTTGTTTATGTTAAAAAAACAATAAGCTAAATATTACGGTTGCGATTTCAGCATGTCGACTTGAAGTATTGAGGTTACATTCAATAAATGTGATCGAGTACGCTTTAGTTTACTTTTATTCTTATTTTTTTACTACATTTTATTTTCAAAAAGCTTTTATTTTTCATCAAACAATGAAAAAAGTACTTATCAGATATCTCAAGTGAAGATAAAGGATTACCATTCAAAGCACAAGTAATAATTAACTCCTTTTTTATCCATTACTTTACTCATGGTTTCGTAACAGTTTACATTCCAAGAAGTTATCTTTGTATTAGTAAATGTACTTATTACGATAAAACGATTTAGATAGAACATTACAATATTCTTATTTAAAAATCTTTACCATTTAAAACTATCATTTTTTAAATTTTTTTTATAAAATTGTTGGTAAACTTGAGTTTTTTTTGTATTTTAAAATTGTGCAAGTGGTGATCAAATAGTTCTACTGTGTAAAAAGGTTAAAATGACACTAATCTGAATACCAAACATTTAGGTTTCCAAAAAGTTTTATATAATTTCAAATAAGTTTTCTTACAGATTTTTATCACCAAACTTTTTCTAAGGTAGGTTTACCAAAATACCTTTAGTTTGGAAAATTATCATTAAGGCCGTTTTCAAAAACGTAATTAGTACGCATAACGATTAATTGTGATGAGTAAAAATACAATTGGTGGATTCAAAATTTTTAATAGTTAAATATTTTAGTAAAAATTTTGTCTTTCAAAAGTCTTTCAAAAGATTAAGATTTTACTATAATATTAAGAAAATTACTGTTCGAAAAAAATGCTAATACCATTTTTAAAAGTAGAGTCGTTTTAATGCCGAATTAGTAATTAAAACAGATCTGTGATACTTGGAAATTATCAGTGCAACTTGTATCAGTGCGAAGCTATCGTCTATACTTAACGTAATAAAATGTAATAGTTATAAGCAGGGAATTTGAAGCTGGAGCTGGGAGCCTCTGAACTAGGTCTTTATAACAGAGCCGGAGTCAGCGCCAGAAATTAGTTTTTGAGGCGTCGAAGTTTCAGAATCGAAATTTCAGAATTGGAGTACAAATTTTTAACAAAATTGATCATTGTCACATATACAAATATCAGTATATTTGTAAAAATTATCCATTTTCTCAATTCAATTAGATTCAAAATATCCGTATTGTTATCACAATACTTAAGTACTACGCGGTTTATTATTAAGATCGGTTCTGCTTCATAAAATTCATTAATATTCACTCTGTATATATTTTTTAAATATTTATACCACTAAAATCCTGTTTTGATAAGAATAAATTATTAAAGAGTATGAGAATTACAGAAACTAAATAGAAGTAATTTTTATAGAAATAACATAATGGTTTTCGAACGTTGCTCATATTTTGCCGTTTGCGTAGAGTGATAGATGTTATAAAACAATTTATAAATATCAGAGCATTGTTAGACATGTAGTTCAGATTTTTGTTTTTGGTAACCAATCGACCCTTTAAAAGTTTATTAGTAATTTTAAATCACCTACTCATATGGTTTGCTCACAACTGTAATTACATAAAAATAAATCAAATTGTATTATTAACAGGTAATCGGCTTATTGCTGAAGCAGAACGTCGGAAGCTGTCAGTATTACAACGTGAGCTGCAAAAAGCTATTGATGAAAATGAATCAATTAAGGCGAAAGAGTACCAAAAGGAACAACTAATTATTGCCATTTCGTATTACATTTTTAAGTTTTCTTCTTACTTTCTTCGTATAAAGTATTTAAAATTTTATAAAACATATATATATATACATAATTTTTAATTTCACGAGAGAAAATTACAAATAAAGACATAACAGCGAGTAACTGATAATCATATATATTATAAAGCATTGAGTACGTCCTAAAAAATTGTTTGGTTTTACACGATCACGCCGGCATGACCAACCAGTGGGCCATGCTTAACTATCCAATGAGATGAGGACCATCACAGATGAGTCGCATGTTTTAAAAAAATAAGTTGTCAAAAATGTTATTTTTCTCAAAAATTGATTATTAAAAACATTAAAAAATCGATATTTTAAATAATAGTTGTTTATTTAAAGCCTTACATTTAACACGTTTCTATTTAAATACCTAGGGGTCAGAGCTCAAAACGCGCATGTATTTCATTCTTTTGTGAAAATTTAAAACTCCAAATTTTTCACAACAAATCGTTTAATCTGTACAATTTGATTGCACGGTTTTTAAATAAAATTCTTATTTGTGAACAATAATGGAAAACGGTGTAGTTTATGGAGCTTCCTGAAAAATAAATAAATAAAAATTGAAATGTACGTTAATTCGTTATTAAAGATTGTTTAAGCTGTATTTTTACGCATGCCTTTTGAACTTCTGACACCAATGTGTTAAAATGGAAACTTCTATTCAATGATCAGTCTATGGCTTATTCGTTCATGACGTCACACCGCTAATCTCACACGGAAAAACGAAAATATTCGCCATTGCATGAGCATGTTAAGTTTAATCATAAATTAATCTGACCTTTTTAAAATTTACTAAACATTTACTTAAATGACTTTAAAAGTACGCAAATTAGCAATGATTATTTTTGATAATGGCACCGATAAATTTTTGGTAGTTTTTTATGTATTGAAGGAAGTCACATTTTGACTTGTATTTTTTTTAAATAATATTTTACTGATCCATTTATGGTTATACTCTTGAGAAAAATATTATATAACATGTGATATAAATGCTACCCTGTAAACCAACCTGTGATAAATTTATAACACTCGTATATCCACATTATTTAAAACCTGGATAATAAAGATCAATTTTTTGGTTATGCATAGATGCTCTAAAAAATTAAAATTTTTACGCATGCGCTTAATTAACGTAAAAATTTAAATAGTATAAACAATTCTAAATTTTACACATAAAAATTTAGACGAATATTAGGTGAATGGAATCATATATTTTATTTTCACCATACACAAATATCTCAAAATCCCTTGCTGTAACATATCATTTTTGTCAAAGTTATTCTTCTAAAAAGTCTTTAACTTAAGAGATATTTTCTCGATAACCTTTAAAATCTATAACTACACCCCCTATGAATTACTGCACATATAAAAAATATCTTGTAGCTTCAGAGAGTATTCTTCATCAATTGAATGTAGTTTGATCGAATCTAAATTTAAGAGATGGGAACGTTTCCTTGTTAGTGTGATTGAATAAATGTAAAAAAAAGCTAATATAATAGGTGTAACTATAACACACTTATGAATATGTTGAGTCATATTTTTATAACATTTAAATACGTTTAAAAATTAAGACGCAAAGGCGATATATAGTAACTTATTTTAAGGTGATCTACATTTCAACTAATCCATTTAATGTTAAAATTGATATAAAATAGTCCCGATAAATGTTAATAACACGGTCATAAAATATATATTTGAAAAACTTTCTTCTTTAATTCGATAATAATAGTCTCCCTAAGCTTTTTCAAAACTATATTTGTGTCTTTTGTTTTTAACAAACTTAAGTACTAACATATTTTTAAAATTTTTAGCAAAACAAAAATTTTATAAAGATATCAAGAACACATATTCATAAAACATGTTAGGAAAATATGTTGTTAATATTTTTATAAATGTGTTTACATGTTACTTTTTACAAATCAATTTTAAATCATTTCTATAAATAATTTTTGTAACATATTTGAAGTAACATTAATATAACGTATTTTTCACAATTATTAGAATTTTTTTTAACATTTGCTTGGACATACAGGGTATGAGAGGAACTTTACCTATCTTATTTATTTAATTTCAAAATAATGAGTTACATATGTACAGTAAGACCTCGCTTAACGCTGTTTTGTTTAGAACTATTTTGGTTTAGCACTCTTTTATTTCAAGCCGGGGATTCCCTAAATTTTTCACAGTTCTAAGCTTCGAAATATGTACATAACGTATCCGAAAGTTTAGATGTTTGTTGTTTGGTGAGGTGCTCTACAGACGTATTTTGATCATTTAAAACATTTGTTGACATTATTGTGAGTATAAATTTATATAATACTATAACGATTGATACAGTGCCAAATAATGATCCTTAATTTTAATCATGGGTGATAATGAAGAACACAAAGAAACAAAGCAACCAGAAAAAACATTTAACTGGAAACTAACTATCCATGTTCCCTAAGTTAATTATTTACATGTTAAGATAGACTCCTTTAGCGTTGTTTCACATTACGCTATACTTTGATGGGACGTATCCTACGTGTTAAGCGGGGTCTTATTGTAATTTTTGTTACACTCTTAATACGAAGAAAGATCAACAAACATTTTTAAACTTTTATAACTTATGTTTAAACTTCTGTTTTTTAAAATGAAAATTAGCCGAATTCAAGCCCAGTATGACCATTTGGATAAGGAGTATCGAGAAAAGGCCTTCGGTGCCATTCTATCAGCGAACACAAGACCATTCGGAAAAGTAAAATTAGCAGTAAATTTTTGGAGTATAACGTGACATTTACGCTATAAAAGTCAAAACGAAATACCATTTTTTAAGAAAAAAACCGACTATTGTTTAATCGATAAAATCGATAAAGCACAAAGGGTTGTTAGAACATTTCAACGTAAACGTAGCGACTTACAACGGGGCAAAACTCAGTTTTTCATCCCTCGGAAAATTCGTTTCAAATGAAATTGTCAAAATTTCGCTTAAACTTTTAAAATTAGGTGCTATTTTTTAGTTTTTGTAATAATCGCTACATTGTTTGACTGTGTTATGACTGAGAATAAAAAGCCGCCTATTGGGCCGAAGCCAGAATTGGCCACAAAACCTAAACTGGTGTCGTCCAAGTCAAAATTGCGCCCGGATTCGAGTCCGTTTACGGCTGTGAACTCTACATACCCAACCAATCAGTACCACAACTCTACACCAATGACACTTAATTCGCAAACGTTCTCAACGTTTAAACCGAATCTACACTTGGACGTCAACAATGACTTTACTACCGTGTCAGTGGCTGAAAGAGCCAAAATGCTTGTCGATAATTTTAATCAGATTAACTCGATGGTTAAAAACAATGAGAATATTGTTCGACATTTGCCAAAACTTCCAACAGCTAGTAGTGTTATTGAGAGTTCGAAGAAAATCGAAGAGCTGTTGAAGAAGAAGTTGGAAATGACTAGTGCGGTTAAATGTAACAATTGTGGTGTGAGATCCGTTGATGATTTCGACACCGAACAGTTAGAAATGCTGAAAATTAAGGAGCAATTAAAGAATGACTTGAAATCAACAATGAAGCAAATACAAGAAGTCCAAAGCTCAGAGCTTCGTTTACCGCAAAATAAACATTGGTCTTGTGAGGTCAATTGACTTTATTTTACGCTTTTTTCCTCAAACTCATTATTGGAAACGATTTTTCAATTTTTTTCTACCATTTGCTCAGTACTGCATAACCGTCTGGTTTCTGAAAATTAACGTGGTTAACAAACTGTATGTTAAATTTTTGTTAACTTGAAAGAATATGTTTCCACGTTTTTGACTCTTAGAATAAAAAGATCGCTAATTGATAAATTTGAAGGTCACAATCAGAAGAGTACTACCCCTGTAAAAGAATAAGGGATGATTTGAATATATACATTGAATTATTTTTAATATTTTAATTTATATAATGTGTAGTTAAATTAAAAATTTAGTAATTAAGAATATTTTCAACTTTTCTATAGTAAATAATGACATCAGATAGGTCCATAGTTGGTCAAAAAACCAAAGTTGTGACATCTTTTATCTAAGGAGTCGAAAAAAACTTCTTAAAATAAATTTGACTTATCTGTGTCGTCTATGTTATCAAACATCCAATGAACCCAATTACTGAAATAAATTTAAAGCTTTCTCGGCAGACTACGAGTCACATTTACGGCGACTTAAGTTCGACTCATTGAGTCTAGACTCAACAGCTGTTGACTTTTATTATTTAAAAAAAGTCACCTCAACGAGTTGACTTTGTGATAAATTAGATTCATTTGACTCTTCGGATTGTTAATGAAAAACTAAATATTATTTGAAATATGTTTTATAGCAGTGAAATTTAATTCAATTTCTACATTTTTATGAAATTGGATTCGATAACATTTTTATTTTAAAAGAATTTCATTTTCAATAATAAATATGAATAAAACACAGATTACACAGATCGGAAAGTGGATTTCTTTTAAATTCCCTTCATTTTTATGTTGGTATAAATTTAAACAAAAGTAGCGGTATCTTTCAGTAAAACATTCCGCAATTTTGTCAAAAAATGTTCTTATTTGTTTTTTATC
>AGDA01091796.1:0-10061 GCA_000281935.1 Mengenilla moldrzyki | reverse complement strand
CAGATAGTTTGCGCGGCTCCCATAATAAATTAAGAAATGAATGTGGTTCCCAATAGTATCATGTGCCCGCCCCTGATATATGCTATTTGAACGGAACTAATAAACAGTGCTGTCAGGTTTACAATGAAAAATTTTCCTTTGTACTTAAAAAAATTAATTTTTTGAATTCCATTTCAAATTCCGATCCAAAATTTCGGAATCGAAGTCGAAGTCGAAAGTAAAAAAATGTCGGAAGATCCGACCAATCGGAGTCGGAGTTAAAGCTTCGTAATATCCCTAATTACAACTCATTTATCGGTAAGAAAAAAAAAGGTTTTATTTTGTATTAGCATTAAAACATATCAATTCAATGTTTGTGCTTCTAAGGAAATAAGAAGTTCACCAGGTCGCCTAATAACACATATGTATATAAACTTTTGAAAAAAATATTTGTAGAATTTTTATGAATGTTTTCCCCTAAATTTAACACTTCATGTTAATATTTTTAAAGAAATTATGATAAGAAAAATTCATTAAATATTTTTTGCTAACATATTTTTAACAACTTTAAAAGATTTTATGTATTATTTTTCCAAAAATGTTAAGCAAAATGTTTATAAAATTGTGCAAAATACTTTAAAACATTTTTTTAACGATAATAATTTAATAGTTTTTTAACAAATGTTAAACATGTTATTGAAAATATAAAATGTTTATATTTTATATAATTTTAGATATAAGAAGAACCGTTTATTTTCTATGAATGCTACATCACTTTAAAGTTTGAAGAAAGCTTTATTTTTCTACATAATCGTTATTTCGGTTGATACATTTTTGTAGACGCTGTGGCAGTTTTACAATGACTATATCACACTAGCTTGCCTCCATGCTCTTCAGGAAGCGTCTTTCCTCGTCATTAATTTCAGTACGACTGACTGTAAACTCTCTATATCAGGACTGTGTTCAGTAATGTACATTGTAAAGTAATTTACAACATTTTAATGTCAACGTGGAACAAATATTTTTAATTATAAGAGATATTTGAACAATAAAAGGCAACTTCTTTACAAATTCATTAATGTAAATAACGGTAAAAATAAAACAAAATATGAAGGCATCTAACATTACATTTCATTCATAGAAAATAATTAATAAAATTTTATTATATTTTAATAACTCAATATAAGGAATGCTTAAGTTTATTCGAAATTACTTATTTAATTGACGAGTAAGAAGACTCAAATGATTCAATTTAAAAAAAAAATATTAAAAATACATTTATGATATAGCTAAATAAATTAGGTAAATAAAAAAGTTTTAAATAATTATTAAAATTATTGAAACAACTATGTGTGTTGAACCAATGTTTCCTTATTTTTCTTTGAATAATGATTAATATGAAAATACTCGAACAGATACAAAATTTTGACTTAAAGAATTACATAAAATTAAACTTTATAAAATTAAGTGATTTGAAATCAAACGCATGTAGCATAAAATTCCCTATATATTTGTCTCTTTTCGCTACAAAAATTAAAAATCTGAAAATAAAAAGACTTCGTATGCTATTGAGCATTTCACTATTTAGTAAGCTATTGGTATTCACAATGCGATTCATTTCTAAAACACAAAAACTTAAGTTTCGGTAAAAAAAATTACAAGTTCTGTATTTATTTGTGAAGTTTCCGTTAAAAAATTTTGACGTAAAATTATAGGTTAAAGTTGTAAAATTTATCAAGTTACAATTAATTTATGAACGCTTGAAATTGTTACATTTTTCATTTATGAACGCTTGTGACTGTTACGGAATATTAATAAACGACTGTAATGCAAAGTTTACATTTCATTGTACATTACTGAACGCAACCCAGTTGTGAACGTTTTTGACATCCATGCACAACTGTCCATACATTTTCGTCAATTGGCGATGAATTTTCACTAGTTGAACACCTTTTGATTGGCTAAAAAGCAAGGACTGAGCATCCAAGCGAAGTACTTGCATGCTTATATAGTAGTGAAAGCTTAACCAACAACAGTGTTGCCAACAACCGTATTAAAAGTGACCCTACATCCACAGAAAATAGGAGACCTTTTTTAGGATTATTCTCGTATTTTAACAAAGGCTATTTAAGAATATTTTTTAAGCGTTTGATCCAAAAGCAAACACAGATCACTTACTTTTTTTCAATTTTTACTTACTTAATACTAATTTAAATTTACACACATTTATTTACTAGGAAATGTTTGTCGACTTGATTATATAGATCAGGGGTTCCTAACCTTTTTACACTCTAAAGCACGTTATAATATTTCGGTACGATTGCTGACACTACCTATTTTTAATCGACAAACCCCTTCCATAATTTCTCATTTTCGAATCATTTATTTTCTTATATTCATAATTTGTAAATAAATAATAAAAAAAGTTTACAAAATTATAAATTATTATTCAAATTTCATACACATGGAGAAATGTATTTTTCTCCCTCGGATAATGGCGAGAACGAGGTTGGGAACCTCTAATATAGACAATGGGATTTCGATTCATGTTTACAGAATTTAGAAATTCATGTCTGAAATAAGTCTTGAATAATAGACAGATTATATTTATTAAAATAGATGTTTCAAAAAACGTTTATAAAAATTGTGATTTTTTTAAATATTTTATTCTTCATCTGGCAACAAAGAAAATTTGAAAGTTTTTAAAAATACCGCTAAGCCAATCTAATAATTTCATATTTTTAATTTTTCTCTTCAATAATATGCTCCTATTATACTATAAAATTTAATTATTTCTTTTAATAATATTATAAGCATTTTTCACAAGGGTGAAAAGACGTTCGATTTTAAAGAACATTCGTTTTGTTTTGCACCCTAAATAGAAAAATAAAGCTTGACAAAGGCCTAAAAATCGACGCAAACTCTTCAACGTTTACACATATTACAACCAGAAGACATTCATTTCAGTAGTGGAAGTATCAAAAAATATGCTCGTAAAGTGAAATAAAACTATTTTCAGTCAAAATTACTGCTTAGTTTAACATTTGTGAACTTCAAAGCAGTTATTTTAAGTTTCTCTAACTGTTGCTTAACATATTTGTCACAATGTTCAAGTAAGTTTTAAGCAAATTACTTTATAATTTTTTTTAGAAAAAAACAAATAAGATCTAGAAAATGACAATGGCAAAAAACAGTATTTTTTATAAGCGTTTTAGAAATTGAACTTTAAACTAATTGCAATATGGAATACTTGATTCGAGCTTTATTACGCAATTTAAACAAATTCCGTTATATTTAACTTAATTACCAGTTTTATTTCAAAAGTCATTTCCTTTATACAAAATTGTTCTCCATCAATCATTTTAAAAGCTTTTTAATTCATTCACCATAAAAACTTTTTTAAATTTTCTAAACTTAATAGTGTAGAATTTCGAATAAATTACCTTTAAAGAATTAACTTACGAAACATAGCATCCCACAGTGTAAAAAATTATTTTGTAATATCGATTATAGACTAATTGAAAATTTTTAGGTTTAATATTTCAGTTTTTTAATAATCTTGTAAAAAAAGCTTATTTTTTAAAGGAAGCTCTTTATATTCAAATGAATACAAGCAACGTAGAGGAAATTTGGAAATGTGTGTGTGAAATTATTATGAATTTATTCAAAATTAAATAAGAATTAAAATTGGTTGTTTTTTAATTTTTCAGTTCGAAATGGAAAATTAGAATAACAAATATAAATCATATTTGTTATATTTATTTCAATAATAATAATAAAATAGCTAGCAATCAAAATTTCAATTAATTTCACTTTAGAACTTCCTTTTTATAGAAATTTAACTATTGTACATATTTAAGCTTAACAGTCATATTAATAAACACGAATTTATTTTGAATAGCAAATCTGTTTCCTGTTTCAAATAGAAATTTTCCTTTTGTAATTTATCTAATTTAAATTAAATATAAAATTATTGATTCAATTTTTAGACTTATTACATGAATATACTGTTTTATTTTCTTCCAATAAATTAACAGTAATTTTTCATATAAAAGTGAGAGTTCAATAATAAATTACACACAATTTTTATACTTGTTCAAATTAATAGAATAGTAGTGTCCAAAATTTTTTGACTCTTGAACCTCTTTTTATATTCGAAAATTACTCAGGGATTTCTAAGTAAAAAATACATAGTATAAAAATTGTGAATTAAATTTTTTTTTGAATAATGTAATTAAATTTTAGTAATAAAGATAAAACAAATTATGTACACCACTGTGTAAATAAGTTTTATTAATATTTGTTTACAAAGTGCATACCGTTTAGTTCTCAAACAATTTACTGTATTCACCAAGGAAAATATTACAACATACTTAAAAAAACGTTAAAAACGAAAATTAATTTTTTGATCAATAATTCAAAAGTTTTTCTAAGTTTGTGGCTGCTTGTACTTGATGTTGAACAATTTTTTAGACATATGGTGGTAAATAAAAAACATCTTTACTAAATCTTCTAAATCGAAATAAATTATGACAGCACATTAATACATGGATGGAAATTTCTACTTAAATTTAAAAAGACAGTATAAAAATTTTGTTTTTATAAAAAAATATCATAAGATTTATTAAAAATAAACTTGGAAGTAATATGTGTAGGCGTATGTAGTAAAAAATAAGTATATTCACATATCCTTTTAATAATACAACTTAACTTGTCCACAATTTCAAGTACTTATTTATATAAAAGTAAGTAGATATTTTTATCCGTGTATTTGAAATTATTTTCAACAGTTTAAACAAATTTTATATGATTCGAATCAGTTCTTTTTATTGTAAAGGTTCAAATAAATGTTGAATAAAAATCCTAAATTTACAGTGAATTAAGATAAAATAAAAGTAATAACTTTTTCTAACAGTTGTTTAAAATAATTAAAATTATACCTGACAAATAACCATTTTTCTGAAGTTAAAAAACTGAAATCGTAAAAAAATATAAAAAAAATTTTAGAATTATTTTTGCGAAAAATTTAATATTCATGTAAAATGACTAAGTATAATCAATTTAAGTAAATTGAATTTTTTTTGTAAAAAGTTACCACCACATCTTAAAGATGTAGACCAGGAGTGTCAAACTTGCGGCCCACGTATCGCATGAGGCCTAAGGTAAACAAATCTGCGGCTCGGTTAATAAATTCAACCCAAAATAAAAATAAAATGGAAATTGAATTAGAAACGAAACCAGCATGTAAAATTATATTTTATTTACAAACTACAACATGTAAACAATAACTTAACGTTATATACGTTTATTACAATGTCCCAATACGCCAAAGCTGGTTAAATTTAAACCAAAGTTATCTAAAATTTTTCAAATTTTACTTAAATTCCGGTCAAATATACGAATTGTTGCATTTAATTACAAGTCAATTTGATCTGGAAAACTTACATAAATTTATACAACTCAAATATAGTTCAAAATATATCAAAAAAGTGAAAAGCTTTTTGTTAAGTAAAACTGAACTAAATTTGACAAAAAATTATGACTTCTTATTCTGGATCAAATTAAAACAATATTGAGTAAACACACACACACGGTGGCACATTGGGGTACTATTCAAAATAAAAATATTTGTTTCTATGAGTATTTATTTTTTATGGCCCACCTAAAATTAAGCATTATTTATTTGGTCCAAGATAGCTTTTGATTTTGACACCCCTGATGTAAAGGTTGGTCATTTGTTAACATATGTTATTATTGTTTTTTACAAAAAAAAAGAGGCTAAGGGCAAAAAAATTTGGCGATTACAGTGCTACATGATGATAAACATATGTTTTTATTTTAGGTAGAGTGGTACGTAGGAAATTTAATGTATGTAAATTGTCATAAATAACTTTAATGAAAATGAAAAAATTAAAAATAAAAAGCCTTTATAAACGGATTTATTTTAAACTTTTCCCATAAAGTGATTTCAAATCAAATACTTTTATTTAACTTTTTTATAGATCTTTTTATTTTTTAAAACTTATAAAAAAATTTTTTAGAACAAATGAACTTTATTTGATTTACAAGATTTTATATTTTATCATCGCTCACTTTCAATCCTTGTAAATTATCTCATAGTCTTTTAATCATAGATTTATACTAAGTGTCTAAAATATATCTAAAATTCGACTCGGAATAGCTATGATTATTTTACAACTTCTTGTTAGCTAAAAGAGATCTTAATTTTATCTATTTAGTAACAAAAGTTAAAAAGCTGTATTAAAGAATAGAATTTTGCTACATGACTAAATCGTGTTTAAATTAGTCTCGAAATTTCTGTGTTGAAAATATAAAAAAAGATATTTTTAGACAACTTAAATCAAGTTTAGTCTTATTTTAGATACACAATGTTCTACGGGTAATTTTATGAAATAGGTAAATTTAGAAACAGTATTATATAAAGGAAGAATATTTTTGGTTTGTTGAAACTTAAAACTAATTATATTTTATAGTGTTTTTCCAATTTTTGCTTATGTTTCTGAAATATATAACTTTTATATTAAACATAACATTTAGCAAATAAACTGCAAATTGTGCTATTCATCTTTTTCAAAATTATTAATAAAGCTTATAGAAACTTAGACCATTTTACAATTAAAAAATTTTAATTCACAGAACATTAAGCAACTTCGAGTCAACGTTACGCCTTTTTCTATCACATATTTGTATACTAAAATAAATTATTTGAAATGTTTTAGTAATTTTTGAAATAAAATTACATCATTAAATTATGTAAATAATTAATAATGATGTATTTGAAAAAATTGTTTTACTGCTATTAAACAAACCGAATTTATAGCAAAACCTTAACCATCACTTGAGAAGTTTGGTTGAATTTATTTTTGGCAAAAATAAAAGCGAAATTCATTTTTTATGGGTTATTATGTCATTTTCATTAATCTTTCTCACTAAAATCTTTGCTGAAGTCGATTTTGTTCGAAATTGAACAGTGCCATTTTCGTCTGTTCTAAAATAGTGTTGCGTTTATTTCAGTATTAGTTTTCATGCGAATCGAGACATTTATGTGAAGAAGAAAACAAAATGCAACGATGTCCTTATTTGCAAGAAATGAAAGAACGCCTACTGCAAGAATACGGCCTAAGATATATCGACGACGATGACGCTATTGACGATGACAATGACGGAAACACTAGTGATAATGATGTCAATTCAATAACCATGCTTCAACAGGACACGGATAAAACCATGACTTTAGTAAGTATTAAAGCTGTATTAAAAGCCACGTTGGAAACCAGAGAAGTGTTCACTACTTGTTTTAAAAATAGCCGAACTCGCCACGAAGCCAGCAACAAATGCCGTTAATTGCAAAGTCACAACATCAGCATTCTGAAGCCGATGACGAGGAAATTTGCTACTATTATCATCATAAGGTCGTGAAGAAGAAGCAATGGCCTAAAAATGCTAAGTACGTGCACTTTTATGCATATACGGACATTCAATACAAACAAACGAAAAATCGTCGACCCCACTATGCAATAATACATCCCTTGATAATGCAACAGCATCCATGTAAAGAAGGGTGTAAAATTTTAAGATGAAAAAATCAATAAAAGTTCACAGTTTATTTGAGTTCGTGTTCGCGAGAGACACCCTTTACGTTATTCTGCAAAAAAGAGTTTTTTACTAACAAGACGTTTAAAAAAATGCTATAATTAGTTCTGTAATTTTTAATAAGCTTTTTTGAAAAAATGGTCGATGAGCTTACAGTATCAATAGTGAGCTCGTCGTCGACTAAAGAAGAGAAAAAGTTGGCTAAAGAGCGCGAAATGGAACTAAAGAATGTCCAAGCTAAGCCACAAATGAAGTATTTTAACACAATTCTCTATAATATTAATAAAAAAACATATCAAATATTGATTTAATTGTTTACTTTCTAGGACGTCGTTGTTCATAATATTAAGTTTCATATATGCAAAGTTATTGGTGGTTACTTGTATAGCTTATGTAATATCGGACACGTTAACTCATAGTATACCTTTATACTACTATGAAGGATTTTTTACATATTTATATGGAATGAGTATCTTTTTTTTACTGTACGTATTCTGTTTCTTGCTGCAAGAAAGCTCGTGCTGTACGGGCGGTAGTAACGATTCTGGTCAAATGACTAAAGAGCCAAAGAAGGCGAAACCGGTTGAGAAGAAACCGGAAAAAGAGCCGAAAAAGAAACCGCAAAAAGTCAAAGAAAAGAAGGTTGACGAAAAGAAATTGGCTAAAGATAAGAAGTCTAATGAGAAGAAAGCGAAAGTGAAAAATGATAAGAAGGCGAAAAAGGATCAGGTAATTCGTTAATATGTACTCTATATTCTTGAATCACGAATATAGATTTTCAGCTCTGTTGTGAACTAAAAGTCAAGATTTCTTTAACGAAGATATCTTTTATTTGAACAGTTTCCTTCCAATTTCAACTATGTGTAATCAGTGTAAACACTGATTGAGCTACGCAATAATTTATAAATTTTAAGTCATATAGAAAAAACCAATTTTGTAATCATTTAAGAAAACAAATTTGACCTAAAATTTTCCTTAAAATTTACCGTAATTTATATAACTTAAAATTAAGTTATTGAACCAGAAAAAGTTGGCATATATTCAGCGTTAAAAAAATTATATAAAAAATCATTTTTGCAAAATTCTATAAATAACTAATAGGTTTCATCAACAGTACATGTGTTTTTGAAAAATCGTATAAGAAAACATGTTTTAAAATATTCAAAATAATTAGTTAAAATTAAACTCTGGAAGCTAATCAATAAAATACTTATAAGGCTTATAAAAATGTCTACTATATTTAAAAGTTGTGTAAAAAGAAACCTGAATTTTGGGGATTGTTTGAAAAGGGGTACTTTATTTAAAATTGTAAACAAAAAAAAAACTAGAAAACAAATCTTGACTTTTAATTATTTTAAATGTTTAGCGACAAATTTTGCATGACTTTTTTCTAGCGAGAAATATTCCCGCGGAAAAAACGGGCCCAAGTTCAAGAGCAACATTCCAATCAGAATTTATCTCAGGTTCGTTTTTCTCTTGTAAAAAAAAATAGAACTATTTTTAGATGTAAATTTTGAAAAACGTTTGCATGATTTCGTTTTTTCATCTGATTTGAACTACTCTTCTTAAAATATGTGTTTTTAGGGTCAAACTCAAGTTGTAGTACCCGTCCCGGTTGAAGAATTGGGCAATGAGAACACTGCAACTTTACCGTTACCGACACCACCTTCAAGTCAACAAGTTACCGATGTCGAAACTAATCAACCGGATTCTCTGCAGTCGACTTCGAAACGTAAAACGTCTCAAGCAGATCCGATCCATGGAAGTTTCTTTTTGCGAATAGGAGCAATTGGTAATTGCCCTTAGACTATTTTATTAAGTTGGAGAAATATTTTATATAAATCTATAACAGTTACACATTTCGATTTTTGTCAATATTATAATCTGAAAAGGAATACCTAATAGATATATTACACTTCTTTGTTTTAAAAAAGATATTAATTCTTTATACTTGGATCGATAAAAAAACTCGGAAAAATAAATTTTAGAAACCTCTTTATTCTCAAACGAAGTGAAATGAATTATGTATAAATTTAGAAAATAACAAAGTGCAGACTCTTTTAATTGTTACGTAAAGCAATATGTTTCATATTACCAATATTTATTAAAAGCAATTATTGTACATAAAAGGGTATAAATAATTGACTATTTATTTATACATGCAATTAAGTTATTTAAACATTAAAACGATTAATGTATATAACTAAATGAAAACAAAAGACAAAATTAAAAGTATATTCTAACATCAAGTTTTTAAAACAATTTTTCTTGAATTTTATTTTTTATGTTTAAAATTTTAAATAAACTATGAATAAATACATTTATTTAATAGCAAACAAGGAAAAACTATTTGAATTTTGCTTAAATCTTTTTTAGAAAATAATGAAGTAAAACTAATGCACGTTGATGTAATTTTTAATTCAAGTACTTATAAATTTATGTATACTATGGCTGCATTCACTAATTCA
>AGDA01091753.1:0-29142 GCA_000281935.1 Mengenilla moldrzyki | reverse complement strand
AAAAAATATGCACGTAAAACAGATCTTTGACAACAGTGTGCAGCGCAGGACGCTCTGTTTTTCGTACTAGTGAAATCCGAAATTGAACTGTGAAATTGAAAAAATTTCCCTTAATGTTCTATGTGAGATATTTAAAAAATTCTTTTTTATTATACCTAGAAACTCAAATAGTTTATGTGAAAATTTTTTTCCCTTGTAGTACCTTTATTATTTTTTTTTTTTAAAAAGAAATTTTTTTTTTCTTGCAAAAATCATGAATTTTTGCGCGTTTTTCGATCATTTTTTTAATAACTTTTGAACTATTAAAGATAAAGACCTGAAATTTGGAATATAAGCTGAAAGCTCTAGGTTTAGAAGATTTTTTCTGCGATTTTTTAAAGATAAAAAATACATTTTCCCCCTTCCCAAAAAAACTAGACGACTTTGAAAGTTTTGGTTTTCGGTTTGGGTATGTGGGAACTAATATCTAACAGAAATTTTAAAAACTGGCGAGGGGGTTTTTTCGTGTTCCATAGTGTAATTGTTCAGTTCAGTCAAGAAGGATTATCTACTATTATTCTTGCTTTAAATTTTATTAACGAGGAAACTAGTCAATGTGTTAAATTAATTATTTAGCAAATATTTTTCTTTCTTGGATACAAATCTTCATGTTTTGTTTTGACCGTAGCTTACTAGGGGACGAGCTATACAGGTTGAAAGCGCAATGTGAATAAATATTAAAAATAATATAATGTTGAAAGTAATTGTTTTATCTAAAATAATTTTTAAAATAAATACTAAGGACTAAAAGTTCTTAAAAAAGTTTTAACAAAAAATCTTTTGTTTTTACAAAAAATATTATAAAATTTAATAAAAATATACTTGAAAGTAACATTTGTATAGTTATATAGCAACTTTTTATAAGTTTTTAATTTGAGCAATACTTAAAAGAAATTTCCCATAGAGCACGAATGGTGTATTAGACTATCTAAATTTACATTATTTTAGATCGTTTAATAGATGATACTATTATATTAACTATTATACGTTTAATTTCAACAAAAAATTCATACAATAGAAATTTTAAACTATTTATACGTTTTTTATACGTATATTAGATAAATGTACTATACATAGATCTCAAGTGAAAGTGAGGCTGTTTATTGGACGGTAATTTTTATACATCTAATAGTGCAGTGTATTATTCACCAATTATATATTTCTTATAGGTTCAAATTATACAGTTTACTGTCAATCAGATTTATACTTTTTTATACATTTATTAGATGAATATTTATTCTATGTAAGAAAAAAATCAGCTAAAAATTATATATAAATACATGTATAAATGCTTGTTGGGAATTATTGTGTATTACACGTTTAAAACACTGTCTAAAACACGTCAAAAATCGTCTAAAAATTCTATAATTTTTATTAAGAAAATCAACGTTTATTATACGATTATTGTTTAAAAAATGGTTTAAAAAACGTAATATAAACGTATAACATACAGTTTGTGCTATACGGGTTTGTGTAAATCACATTTTTATAGGATTTTAAACACATTTTTCATACTGCAATGGAAATTTTTAAATTAACATATAATAAAATAGCTCCATAAAACTTATAAATGTATGAAAAGAAAATGACAATTATTTGAATCAAATAAATTCAGTCAGAGTTGAATTTCTATTTTATACTTTTATTTTGTTGCTAAAGCTTACTAATTATTTGGTACTGTTTCGATTAACAATTTATTTTCAAATTCAATAGAAATGATGTAACCGATTACTGAATAGAAGAAAAACGAACGATCGTAATTTTTATTTAGTTCCTTTTTTTCCAGCAAACTTTGATTAAGCTTAATTAATTATCTTTTGTTATTACTTTTTTGCTAGAATGTTCATTACTCTATTTGTTTTACTAGAAATGTAATCTATCAAGTTTTGCTATTTCATATCAATAAAAAATAATTGTATTGAGGTTTGCTATAAAATAATTAAAAAAAGCTTAAAGTGATGACTTTGCTATGTTATTTTTTTATATAATATATATAATATTATTACTATTAGCTTTTACTATAATTTTGGCAGAATTATCTTTGTTCAACCTTAAACTACTCAAAAAATAGTCAAAATGTCTTTATTTTTTATGTGAATTGTGTTTTATGTTAAAAGTGGCTATAGCCATCGGCTCTGGAAGCCTCTAAACCCGGGTACACAGCGTGCTAATTTCGAACAGCGACCACTTGACTATTCAAGCTTCACTAGGTTTATATACGCGCAGTATGCTTTAAGCTACACATAATCGTGCAAGTTCTAAATTTAGCGTAAAATTTTTTCCTTCATGATGTTAAATTTTGGAGTTGACGTCAAACTTTATATATATAAGGGGTATCCATTTTTTATCACAATATAAAAAACAAAGTATATGAACTTCTTTTCAACTTGACGATCATAATTGTTATTTTTTGAACATCATCCATCTTATCCCCGGCATTAACAAAAATGAAGTTTTGATTCGTATTTTCAAAAACTCTGCTCAAAGTGTACATGTATGTGAATCTTCATTTATTACTTTTTCTTATTACTGACTTCATCAACTTAAATGTTTTAAAATTTAAACATTTATATTAGAATCAAACCGGGTGAAATGATAACCTCGGTATTTTTCAATAATGCTAAGTCATTCTAAGGATTTGAATATCTACTAACTCATGTCAGTAAAACACAAGTTGTCACCAAAACTACGTTTAGTTTGCAGGCTAGAGTCTCGTTGATACGAACGATTTAATGTTGGGAACTTAAAACCGTCGCAACGTTTATTAATTTAATAAAAGGTTTTAAAATGAACTTTTATTTTCGAAATTTGCAGCCAAATTAGTCGTTTTTATTCTTTAAAGCATATTAAACACCAAAAATGTTCAAAAACAATAAACGAAAATAAAAACTTAAAACGGGTAATAATTTAAATATTTGAATTAGAGCTATTTTTTAAAATTCTAAAATGTTTCAATTGAAATAAAAGAAAAAAAGTTACAATTTATAATTTCTAAACTTTCTCAGGATTGAAGAGACTAAACGCCATAGCAATATGTACTTTAGATTCAGTGGCGTAAAGAGTTTAACTCGTGCACGGGGCACAATGTATTTATAGTGTCCCTTTATTCGAAGCCCATGTAACATTGTATGAAAAATATACCGGGTTGAGGCTTTTATGATGCCCTTTTGCTCCCCCATCACTACGCCCTTATTCAGATTATATACATTACATATACTTAGTCAATTATTACCATGCAGTTTTTTTTAACATTCAGTCAATAATTATTTTTAATTTAAAAAACGAATTAATATTCTTAAATATCTTATATTAAAGAAGAAATAAAGTTTAGATTCATTCAATAAATAGTTCCAAAAATGGCACTTAAATTTTATTAGCATGTTTTTACGTAATATTGAACAATATATTTTTCACATATTAAATCAAAACCAATTAACGGCGAAGTTTGCTTCAATGCTAGTTTTTTGAATGCAATTATAAACTAAATAACAATTGCTCATGAAATTAATAAGGCTCTTATATTAATTGAAAAATTGATTAGGTGGAAACTAATAAATTTTTTATTATACGTATTAACTCTTTTAATTAAATATAGGGAAAAATTATTTTTCATTGCAGTACAAAAATGATATAGTTCTCTTTACTTTTAATTAAATCACACTAATTCAAAGAGTTGGACTTTACGTATGCTGTACTGTTCAGTAAAAAATCAATATTTTTTCACGATTTCATGAATTTCCAGGGAAAAATTGCACAAATTTGCATGTCTGGAGATTTATTAATTTGGTTGAAAAATTCGCAAATGTTACAAAATTGGCATGGAATTCGTAGTTTAGAGATAAATGTTTTTTTCTGTGAGACCGGAACCGGAATCGCAACCGAAAAATCACCAGTTCCACACTGCTGCTTTTCACTCTGTACCCGATCCAGTATTAATCACTGTGTGTAAATCAGACGCAAACTTCATGAAAAATTAACAGAGAAGATACTAAACAATTGAAATTATCATAAAAGCAGCCAGAAAAGAATTATTCTTATTTTAAACAGGAAAACATGTATCTTCAGGGATTGTTTTTTACAAATCCATTAAAAGCATCAAATTTTCCAGAGAATAGCTTTTATTAAACTATAGAGGAGGAGGGACTATAAAAGGTACATTTTAATTGAAAAATTGCAACATTCCATTTGACGAATTTCAAAAACGTGTTCGACATAAATTATTTTTCAATAAAAATTTAAATAGACTTATTTCCTGAATTGATTACTAATTCCCAAAATTCGAAATTCAATTATCAATGCAGAGAAAACGAAAATTTATTCATTTGTAAAATTAGATACTTATTTTGGAAGACAAAATGTGTTTAAAATAAGTCAAGTTTGCTCTTAAATAAAAAAAATGAATGATCAAAAAATAGGAAAAAAATTGTATTTACAAGGAAACTTTCTTATCTCTTAAGTTCAGATTTTGATTAAACTGCTTTCAATTGATAGACGATAGTCTTTGAAGCTACAAGATATCCTTTATATGTGTGGTAATTCATATGGCCTAAGTATAGGCCTCAAAAGTTAACCATATTAAAATATTTATGAGGACATATCTCTGAAATATAAAATTCGTTAGTAAAGTGACCTTTTAAAAGACAGGTAACAACAAGTGCTTTTTAATTATTTATATAAAATTTCTGATTGATTTATCAGCTAAGTAAGAGAGGGTAATTTTCAATTTTTTCGCTTTTTTATACGTATTTTGCAATTTAGAAATGAAAATAGAATCAAATATGCCGTAGTGAATTTCACTTAAGACTTTCCTTATAATATATGAGGTGAATTTTTTTAAACCTTTTACAATGTAAAATTTACAATATGAGTTAAACGACTTTTTTATTTTTTACACTTTTTTGATAACTTTTCTTATGGATGTTTTTTTTTATAAAGTTTGATATTTTTATGCTTTTAGGTAAATGGTATAATTAGTTAAAAGTGTGTTAATGGTACACTGAGAAAAAATTCTCTTAAGAATAAAGACAACAAAACTTTTCTAATGAAAATAAAACAAAAATATGTTTAAAATAACGATAATTTAACTAATTTTGGTCAAATTTAATAGAATTTTCTATAAATTTTGTTTAAATTTTTTGTTGTCTTTATTTTTAAGAGAATTCTTTTCTCAATTTAGTGTTTTGACTTCAAAAACGTAAATTTTATGTTAAAAACACATTTGAACGCTTATAAATGCGTTTGAAGTCAAAATGCTAATATTAATCCTTTCAATAAATTATATCGATTACTTAAAACTATAAAATTATTAAATTAAAGAAAAGTCAATAAGCAAAGTTATCAAAAAAATGTATTAACGAAAAAATTGTACACCGATAAAAAATTTTACTAGTATAAAAAAAAATCATAAAATTTACCAAGCATGTACTTAAAATTAACATTTGAGTACTTATGTAATAAAAAATAAGTATATTTATACTCGTTTTTAATAATATACCTCAACTTGTACCAGTTTTAAGTAGATGTTAGCTAAAAATAAGTAGAAATTTTTATCCGTGTATAAATCATAATGTAAAAGGTTAAAAAAAATCATCATATATAATAAAGAAAGTCTCAAATGAAATTTATTATATTATATTTGATTCAACTTTCATCTCTAAAGAGCAAAATACGTATGAAACAGGTTTTATTAATCAAATAACTGCATTTGTCTATTAAATTTGACAATGAACTCAAATGTGTTTATTTTGACAATGGCTTCTTTAAAAATTACCAGTCCCAGAGTCTGCATGACTCTAAAACATGCTATTGTAATATCTTTTCCATCTCATTGCACATCCTGAGGCTTTTTATAAGTGGTCAATAATAAAAGTGTTTTTTAGGTGATATTGCTCGTCGAGAAATTCAGTAATTCTCTTTTAATATTTTCGGCTTACGTTTAATAATTTAGCATAGCACTGGTCAACTTTCATAGCCCGCGGACTATATTTTTTTTCACCAAATCTTTAGGGGACTAAGAAGGTTGATAAATGAAAAGTCAAATGTTAAACGGATTGTTGCTATATTCAGTCAAGTTGAGTGAAGTTACGGAAATTAAATAGTACCACTTTAAATTTAAATTAGATGTAAATTTTTACGTAGTAACATAATTTTAATATTAATAATAATAATTTAATAGCATAAATTTATTCAAAGTAAAATGTACTCTTGGGCCGTAAAAATATATTAGCGGGCCGTATACGCCTCGTGATCTTTAAGTTAATCAGTCTTCTTTAAAATATGTTTCCTTATTTCTTTTGAAAAGAAATTGTTATCAAATTAACTTTGTAAATTTTTTACCAGTTTATTTTAAACGATTTATTAATTATTCACCTCATGTATACTTAATTGATGGTGCGAAATTCTAAAAAGGTCGACAACATGCTAAATTTTCGAAGCCACACATGTGTGCATTTACATATTCTATTGTTTTAATTCGATCATAAACTTTTATAGGACAAACTTAAAAACGTTGACAATTATTTAAATTTAAGAATTCCTTCTAACAGAATTTTTCTCCCGTTGAATACCAAAAAAGAAGTTATTGAAATATTTATCGGTGTCTTTAATTTTTTTTCTTGGGAAGTTTGCTAACGTCACAATGTGCAATTTATGTGACATGCATAGCAAATATTAGTTTTATCAGCAGATTTTTTTTCAATAAAGTGACAAAAGAAATTAGAAATGTCTACATTTTTATGACTTTTTCAATAATCTTCTTGGAAATTATCCAAAATCTTATATGTTTTATTCAAAAAATGTTTTGAACAGAAATCTCGTTCATAATTTTAGAAATTTAATAAGTAATGATTTGTGAAAATATTTTTAAACAGCTTTTTTATAAATTCAAAATTTACTAAGCTTTTTTCGTTTTAACCCTATCGATCCCTAGGTTTGTGGCGACAAAGCGTTTTCTTAGCGTAAGAAGTGACTTTTAACCGACAAAAGTTAAAGTTACATTCATAAAAGTATCCACATACGACCATTTCTTTAGTTTATTGCATTGTGACGATGTCTTGGGGTCGAGTTATTACTTTTATTGAAGTCAAAAGTGGAGCCTGAAAATAAAAAACAAATCCAAAGCCCCGTTTGTATTAAATGAAATTATTAATTAGTAAACAAGTAATTAAAACGAAATTATTATTAAAGATGAAAATAAGATGCATATCAAGTATCATGGAGTCAATCACGGATGATTATATGAAAATGAAATTAAATTCTGTTGAAAATTCTATGGAGAAAACACGTTTTGTTGTGCTGCTTCCTTTATACTCGATTTATCCCATCCTCAAATATCGAATTATGTAGTTAATAGGTTGTGAAATCCTTTAATTATTAAGTACGACAGATTTAAGACTCTTCATTTAAATATTCAATGGTTGAGTAGGTACGATTGTAGATTTTTGGTATTCAACTCTTTTCAATAGGATATACGTTACGTTGATTGATATTTTAAATGATTTAATTTAATAATATTGTTGATGTTTTAAAAATTAGGTAGCTAAATGTTTTGATTTTGAGCTTTGACCAAAAAGAAGTTATTTTATTTAAATATAATCGACTCAAACATATGATTCTTTATGATTCTTTTTTTTTTCAAGTGTACAAACATTGAAAAACGTAACAATATTCAAAAATTTAAATTTTTAACGACTTTCGACGTTACAGTTTATAGATAATTTCAGCTATGATTACTGCCATTATTTAATTTATAGTCAGAATGGGACATTATAGTGTATTATTTAATAATGAAATTATTTATTTAATTACTAAATTAATTTAAGTAGTTTACAAATTTATTTTAACAATATTATAACACATTTTCAGTATTAAAGATCGATTTTTTTATTTACGTAATAAAAAAATTAGTAAAAAAATAGCGAAACTTTGTTATGGATTTAGTATCAAGAAGCCAGTGATAAATAATATGAGATTATTGACGTGAATAGAAAATTAGTGTTCATGTGGGAAATATTTTATACATATAATGACTATAGATTTTATTATTATTGATGTTATTTGCAAACTAAACTTTAAAATTAATATAACGTCACTTCAAAACAATTTATTTTTGTTGGAGAGAATTAACTACTATATTGTCTTTTAATTTCGTCTTTAACAAATTGTTGTAAAACTACTTGTAAAATTTATTGTGCTTTATTCTAAAGTCGTATTTTTCAAAGAAAAAAACATACAAAGTGCAATTTTTAAAATTGTCAAATAAATATTGCAAAAATGACTTTTTTTAGTATTACATGTCCTTTTATGGACTCTAACATATCTTGTTTTTTTATATGAAAAAAGACTAACGTGCTCATTAATTAAAATATGCTATCTCATAATTAATTAGGTACTTCTATCCGTTTGTGGACAATTTCCAATAATAAATATTGCTTTTTGAGACATTTCTTAATTGATTTCCTTTTAGATAAAAATTATGACTAATATAGAATTTTCTCTGTAATTATAAATGAATTGAGATAATTGATTAATTATTATATAAAAAATGGTCTTTAAAGTTTGCTTGTGCTGATGATATCCATTCGGTTGAATTTATATAAAACTGACTTATTTATCGTAGCAATTTTTCTAGGGATTGAAAATAGTTCCCAGTTTTTCTGAATATTTTTAGTTTAGAAAAAACCAGTGTTATCATATCTATATTTTTAACTTTAGTTATGCAAAGTTTTAAATCCTTATAAGCATAATCAATGAAGATTCAAAGACTTAAATTTTGAAATATTAGTTCTTTTGTACAAATTTTATTAATAAAAAATAATTTTAAGAACGCAAGCGACATCTGAAATTAATTTAAAAATAAAATGTCACAAGTAATTAGACCAAAGAATGAACATTTTTAGCATTTAAGTTGTTTTTAAAATATGTCATAAACTATACACTGATTTAAAAATGCCTTCAAAACCTGCAAACTCTAAAGTCTATGAATAACTCTGATGATAAATATATTAACCCAAAGCCATTATCTAGGAATCCCTTAACAGAAAATTAAAAAAATCTTTCTAAAATAAAAGTGCAAATATCTACACTTACAAAAATGACTGCTTAATTTAAGGAGAAAATAACACTTAAGGCGGAACAAGTAATTTTTCATCCAAAATTTAGAATTTCAATACTTAATATAAGAAATTTTTTACCTTAAAGTTGGAAAAAAAATCTTAAACTTTCAAGACTTTCAGTCTTAAAATAATTTTCTGAAAACAAGGATAATTGTTTTTAAATTAGGTATTTTTAGTCTCATATTGAGAATTTTTTTTCTAATTGTACAAATCTTTTTACTAGATTTGAGAAGAAAAATTTAAGACTAAAGCTATATTAAATTTAAAAAGAAAAAACATTTGCCACATATGGTGGAAAATCGCATTTCTAAAATAAGTATTTTTCTTCTTATTTGAAGCAGTTCATTTTTAACAGTGTAGCAGAACGCTTATAAGTTACATGAGATTTCGAGTTAAGTAAGATCTTCTTAACTAAACTCTGTAAAAACAGAACTACCAAAGTATTTAATTGAATCGGCTTTTTAATCGAATATTTTCGTCTCAAAAAACATCTACACATTTGTCTAATCAAGAGGAGTTTCTATGCAAAACATATAATAAAGAAGAGGATGACACTTTCAATCTCATACTGCAATGCTATAAGTAAGATTCTTGGAGAATAACAAATCTCGAGTTGAAAAATATCTGAGGCAGGTCATATTTTGGTATTATTAAGTATAATTGTCCAACTGAGCCACCTACATGTAAAAAGTGTAATAAGCTTACTTGGTTGTAGTAATAGAATGTTATTTTCGTCTAGCCAATATAATTTAAAATAATAATAATAACAAAGAATAAACTTACACCTCTTTGGTTTCTCTAAAAGTCACTGAGTATACTTAATTATTACTTTGATTTGAAATAAATAAAAACTGACTGTACTTTTCTTCTATAACTATTAGTTTTTTGGAAAGAGTAGCAAGCCATTTTTCATCAATTAAAAAAAAAATAGTTTAATAAGACCAGGAATATTTTTAAACTGAAGTAAAAAATGTTTCCTAAACTGTGTAGGGAACTTTATTTATTTGCATTAAAAAGTTCTTAAGTTATAAAATTACATTGACGAAATAAATGGTTTTGGCAAAAATTTGATAACTATTTTGTGAGTTTTTCAAAAAATAGAATAGAGAGTGGGATTGGTAATTTTTTACTTGAAAATCTTGAATTTGTGTTTTTCACTGTACATTAAGACCTTGCTTAACGCTGCTTCGCTTAGCGTTGTTTTGGTTTAACACTCTTTTATCTCAGCCCAGATAGTTTCGAAACTTTGCCTAACGCTAAGTTTCCAAATATGTGCATAGCATATCTAAAACAGTGGTTATATTTCTTGTTTGGTGAGGTGCTCTATAGACGTGCATTTCTTATTTGAAATATTTATTGACATTTTATTATAATTATAAATTAACAAAATATTATAATGATTAATTCAGTGATAAATATTATGATCTCTAGTTTTAATCATGAATGATTATGAAAAACACAAAAAAAGAAAACAACCACAAAAAGCATTAAACTGGGAACTAACTATCTATCTTCCCCTAACCCATTATTTACATGTTAAGATAGACTCGTATAGCACTGTTTCGCATTACGTTTTACTTTGATGGAATGTGTCCCCCTTACTGTATTTACGTAAAATTATTCCCCCTTCACCCTGATATTGATTTTTTATGTTGTTAAATTAGATTTTGCTTAAGAACAAGTGACAGTTGATTTCATTCCTTAAATATGAAATTGTAATCGTAATTTGAACAAAGTTATATTGTTAACATAATAATTCAAAATTTATAGAGTCAAATGTTGTTTATCTCAGGAATTTTTTGTACTTGATTTATAGCAATATTCTTTATAGTTATCATTTTTTAGCATTAATTATTGCTAAAATGTTTAAAAACTTTTTTCCATGTACGTACCTTTTATAAAAGATTGTTTGCATAAATTTTTCATTCGCTTACACATGTGATACAAGTTTCAAACTTTTAAATTTGTTGAAGCGCAAAACTTAGAATAAATTAATAATTTAAGAAAATAGTTTTTTAGTATAATAATAAGTTAAAGATTTTCTAGATGAATTCCTGCTTATAAACTTTTCATTTTTCATAAATGGAGTTTCGATTTTTTGTTTGCATATTTAGAAAAAAGTTTACTATAAAAATTAAAAACTATTTTTCACATTGAAAGAATTCTTTTAAGGTTTAGGAAAAAAAAATATTTTTTTGAAACTTATCTTGAATAAAACTTCATTTGAAGATTATATAAACAGGCCTGTTTACATCATTAAGTAATTGGAAATATTTATTCCACATTTATTAAATATTTCTGTAGCCACGTAGTAGAAATTATAAGGAAAATAAGTATATTTTAAATATTTTGCTAAAAACAAATGCTAAAAACACTATTAACCGGCAAGTGTAACAAGCAAACTTTATTTTTTCTCAAAATAAAATCTAATAATCGATAGTTTGATTTTTTTTTATACTATTATGTTAAAAAAGTTTCAAGTATTGGAAAAAATTGATGCAATTGAAAACTCGTAGTAAAAAATGAAAATTTTATTTTGCTATTTCATCATAAAAAAAGTCTCTTTTTAATTTTTCACCTGAAAAAAAAATATATTTACTCGTGTTGTGTTCGAAAGGTATACTCTTCATTAAGAAGTTTCATTAAATTTTTTCCCATTTAAATTTAATCAAAATTTTCTCTTTTTTAATTATGTAAAGTTGTATTTTTTGTTTTCATCATTTCGCATTCATTTATTCCTAAACATGCAACTGAAAAATTATTATTTGTAATTAGATGAAATGAAAATGTCCAAATTAAACGTAAACATGCAACCAACTAGAAAGTTTCGCTTCTAATTTTTTTTATCCCGAGAAGATTTTGTCAATAAGAAGTTTCCAGCTTATGATATCTTCTTTTCTCTTAGGAAATGTTATTAGACAAAACCGAATAAACAATAGAAATTAAATAGCCTCTAGGGAAACTCTTATGTTCGTCGAAGATATATGAGATTTTAATTTTATTGAAATTTTTACTTTTTTTCCTTCGGAATTAATTATCGTAAAAAATTTAAGCAATTTTCGTTAAAAAAGCTATATCTTGTAATTTTATATATTTTTTTTTTTTTTTCGAAAAAAATGCTGTAATAAAATCGGCAAAAATTTTATTAAAGCTCAAAACTTTTTCGAATATAACGTAAACCATGGGTTTTTGATTACAAAAAGTATTGAAAAAACTTCAGAAATGTCCATAATTTTTTATTTACCTTGTTCAACTTTTTAAATTCGTATATTGTTCGCAAATTACAACTTTACTTGTTTTTCTATATATAATTTTATAGCAAATATTTTCTGAATTTAAAATTCAGTCTTATTAAATAATTTTAAAGTTCCTTAACTTATTAAAAAAATATTGGGTGCGTATTTTTATGACTGTGTAATTACAATTTCGACGCGAAATTTTATATTTAAAACTGCAATTTTAAAAGTTATTGAATGGCTGTTTTACTTTGAGAAAACAACATTTTACAATCTTATAATTAAAATCATAAATATAGGGGGACATAATTCTTACATTTCAATTGTAACGTCTACATTGATTTAAAATTCATTTTTTTTAATGCTTTCTTTTGACGCACGAGTAAGATTATCATTTTTCTGAGCGCATATTTCGTAAACAATGTAACAGCCATAGTTAGTTTAGTACTATATAGAAGTGAGCTAGTTCAGGATAGCAAAAACTTTGTCAAGTTCTTTAAAGACTTTGATCATTTAATTAAAATTTAATCTGTGTCAAATATGCCCTGAGAAAAAAATAAATAATTTTTACAATTACAATGATTTTTGTATATGTGACAATGATCAATTTTGTTAGTGTAGTAAAATTCACAGTTTTATTTATTTAGAATTCAATACAATTACAACACTTAAAAAAACAATGACAAAATTAATTCGCGCTTTTCTAATTACAACACTACAATTGGTCACACTGTTCTTTTTTTCAATTTTGAAAATTAACGACATTATACTACATTAGCAATACTATTTGTATTTTTTATCGTAGTATATAATTTTTAGCATTCATAGACGAATAGTTACACTAAAGTAAACTATGCCTATAATAATAAAAAAAATTGTAATCATTTTTTTACTATCAATTTTTCTCGGTGTAGGAACAGAGTAATTTAAAAGTTTCGTAAATATTTTATTTATTCTGTAACAAATCGGTTCTCAACGCGAAATCATTTTGTAATATATTTCTACTTAATTCATTAATATAATCAAGTATTAGAAAGAAACTTGCTATGCTAATAAGTTTCACCAACTTATTTAATATACTTTTTTTCCTTTTTTAAAAATAAACTTCTTATAAATACATATAAACACAACTCCTCACTAAATATTAGTATTAAAATTATGATATTAAAATAATATTAAAATTTGAATCTACTTCTAAAAAATCAAATTTCTATTCAAATTTATATGCTCTTCCTGTACAGTTAAGTTTGCCTTAAAATTGTATAAAACTTTTATACAGTGTCACATCATACAATCATTCATTCGATATTTTCATAATAATAAGTTCCATACAGAGATAAGGAAATAATAAAATTAAAATAAAATCAACAATTAAAATCGAAATATGGGTAATGATAGGATACCAGTTCAATATGGACGATTTCAAAACAATTAAAATTTAATACTATTTCTTAATCATCTTATATTGTCGTAAAGACCAAATAACTGTACACTTACAAAAATTGATACTTAAATTTAATTAAAGTTCTGTAATATATGTAGCTAGTTGAAGAAACTTTAATACTTTAAGAAACTTTTACTTAAATGGTTTTTTAGTTTTTTCTATTAAATATAATCAAAACTATACTTATTTTACATAGAAAAACTTTTAAACATGTTATAACCTTAATAAAAATATAATATGAAAACTTTAAGAAGCCGCTTCTTATAGAACTTTATGAACGTTTTTAACAAACGTTTTTTTAAACGTTTTTTAACTAGTTTCACATACTGTAAGAACTTTTACTAATTTTAAGTAATTATTTTCGTCAGTTTCGAATTCTAACTCATATTCCTTTATTATAATGAGTTTTCATATAAAATGAGCATTATATACTTATTGTAAGCGAAATAATTTAGCCATTTTTAAATTTACTAAATGTAAAGAGCAACGCACACTTTGAAACCGGTTTTTCGTACTGATTAAGTGACAAATTTAGAGATAGATTTTAAAAGAAATCTTAACTGAGAGTTAAACAAGATTTTTTATTACAGAATATTTCTCTTAGAAACAATTTTTTATTTTTTTTAAGTGTAGAAAGAAATCATAAAAGTATGAAATATCAAATGATTTGCTATTTACTTTCCAATTTTGAGCTCCATATAAACAAAGTAAACTTTTTCCAAACAAAGCTAATTTCGTTTCTGAAAATAAAGCAAAATTTGTCTTTTTTGCAATCAAAAAAATGTTAGCTAAAATAAAAATATATATATAAAAAAGTGTTTTACTATATTCAAAATATTAACAGATCACTATTTAACAGGATATTTTTTGTAGCTAATAAATTTTATTCAATATTTTTTATAAATTTTACTTTCATGTCATTTTAAATCAACTTGGTTTATTTTAATATTTTTATAGTTGTATGAACAATTACATTTTGTCAGGAATATTTTTAGATGATTCCTAAATTTCCGACTTTTGTATAAATGGTGATGTGCTTAAATAATTAAAAATTTTATATTATGCTTTACCTAATGTCAGTCGAAATAATTTAGTTATATCGATTTAGAATTCGAACTTTTTATTTGTGTAAATTGCTTAAATCTTATCTCTAACTTAGTTATTAAACGTCTCTTCAATAAAAGCTCTTATTTCATTGTTTGTAATTGTTATAAAATTCATTTAAGTAGCCTTTTTATTAAAAGTCTATGAGCCAGATTTGACCCGAAAAAAAGGTCTCTGGAGCAAAAAGTTCAGAAGGTACTGCTGTAAAACGGCTCCATAATAAAAAAGAATCTTTAAGGCAAAAAAACCTAAATTTTGACTTTTTAATTATTTTTTTCTAAATATAAACAACGTCCCAGCAAACCAGAACAGAAAGACGCCTTTAAAAAATGTCTTTCAGACGTCTAACTAACGTCTAAAAGACATTTCTGATTATAGTAGTAAAAACATGTTTTAGAGTTTAAAAAGATGTGTTTTTGCTTGCCGAAGTTCTTGAAAAAAGCTATGTATAATAATAAGTGCCTTAAAGGTATTGGAATTATTGAAAAATTAGAAATAAATCCGTATTTACTCTAATATTATATACTAAATCAAAATATGAAATATTAGCATGTTCGTTTTAAATTAAAAATTTAATTAAAACTTGAACAGTAAAAAAAGAAAACAATTTGCAAAACAGCGTAAACGTTTTTTGCGCATATTATATACGTGACTTTATGCAAATTTGCATAGTGCAACTTTCAAATATAAATTATAAGACATGTGTGTGGCTTTCAGCTTTAATTTTCTTAATCAAAATGATTATGTAGACGAATAAATTAATATGAAAATTAAGATGAGTTTTTAATTTGAATGTTTGAAGTTTGGGCGAAAAGAAAACATTTCGTAAGCTGCTAACATAATTTTTCCACTTTAACTGATTTAATTGTAGCTTATGAGTAAGCCTATAATTTAAATAATCGTGTAAATTATAGACCGATAAAAAAAAAAATAAAGAAAAACCCGTTTTCTCTTTATCTTCGTTACTTTTCCGGAAAATTCCAGCTGAAGATTTCCAAACTTTGATAAGATTATTATAAAAAGAATTATGAAACGGAAAAACTTAAAATCGAGATTTTGAATTTATTCGAAACATTCTTAAGAAATTTTGATTTTTTTTCCAATTATGGGAAAAATCAGCAACACTTATCTGACACACTTTTTAAGTCTATAAATAATCGTATACAGCTTAAATACTAACAGTATATGCACATAGTGGAAGATATAGACTTAAAACTCCTAGGCAGATCACAAATAGCCTTTTTTAGATTCATAGAGGGACCTAAATAAGTGTTAAGCTTTTTGTTATATATCTTAGGGTTTTGTTCTGTTTATATTCAACTTTTTTATAGATCAGAAACAGAAATGTTAATATATTATCCACTGAATTTTCAACTTTATTATTTGTGTTCACTGATAAGATATTCTGGTAAGTCCGAGACTCTAAATTTTACTACGTGATGTATTACTGACTCATTTCATTTAAGTAGTCATAATCGTCGATTTCGAAACATCGATTGTCGCTAAAAAGGGCATAAGCGTCGTTATGAAACGTCACTACAGCATATGTACCGACATCTTTCTTAGCTCTCCCAGTATTGGTAATCATACTTACTGTGCTGAAGGGTTATTCGCCTTAATAAATTTGAAAAAATCTCTATAAAGTATCATAGTGTGGTCACAGTCACCACTTTTATTTCTTATGAAATGTTAGTTTAATGTGATAGGTCGATATATGAGACTATAAAGCAGTGGTGGGCAAATGCGGCTTTTTATTACCTAAACTATGGCTCTCCAACTCCAAGTGACAAAAACCAGTGAGTCTGAGTAAAAATGTACATTTTCAAAATTTAATGAATGATTTTTAAATTCTTGTTAATTATAGAATTTAAAATATCAATGTTTTAATTTAGGTATGAAAAATACCTGTGAGATATTCAGTATAAATAGAAAGAATTAAGTCAGTTAGAAAAATTGAAAGAAATATAAGCAAATAGTTAATATTAATTATAAATAATCAATAAAATAGTCAAACAAGCACGTTAGACGTATCCAACTACTTTTCAGTTAGTTTTATGCGGCTCCCAATAGCATCATGTGTGCCCACTCTTGCTATAAGCAACATAGAATACAATGTATTATATGAATCATTATGCACTTCATACAATTCATTTGCTCATAAAAGGTTTTTTCATTTAAAATTTTATTAAATTTTTGAAACAATAGTTTATCCATCTAAAATAAAACTAAATTTGATTTTAAATCACTTAAAAGATGTATTTTTCTGTATTTCAAGCATAGAAATTTTAGGAGTAATTTAGAAAAATTTACTCGCGCAAAAAATATGTTTTTTTTAGATATAATTTAAAATTTAATGTAAGAAATATATGAAATTTAGATCGTTTTTGACTAAATAGAATTGATAAAGTAGTCGTAGCTATTCATAGTAAAGTTTTGGCTGCGTTTTACACACTATACATTAAGTTAATAACTTAGAGTCACGTTTAAAATCGAATCTAAATATTTGATTAAAAAAAAGTTCTATTGGCTCTATATTACAAATTGACGAGGTGTTCAATATGGCTCAAACAGAGAGAGTGGTCTAAAAAACGTCTAAAAATTTTCTTGATTATAATTGAAATAATTCCCAGCCGACCATTTTAATGAATTGTTAACAAACCGTTAAATAATAATTTGAAATTTAACATTTTTTATTATTATCAGTTGCGTAGAAGTTATGAAACGGCTAAATCATAGATGCGTGTTGTTTCTGATAAAAAGCGCGTGCTCTTAAAACTTTTTTAAATAAGTGGAAAAGAGAAAGAAAACAATTACACATGCGTGCTCGGTCAAATACAACACATCGGCGACAACTTTTTGTATTCGATGAGCTGTCCATGTATACTAGTCCATGCGTTAAATAATTAAAACATTTTTTACATTTCGTTACATTTTTGTTAAACTATGGAATCTGAAATTGTAACAAATGTATAAACGTTAATAAACATCGTTACGTATAACAAGATTTAATAATGATTATATATTTGTTAGATTTATGTTTGGTATTGGCTGATCGGTTGTCGAGCATGAATATTGTCTAAAATTTAATGAAACATGTTCTGCACTATATAAATTTTTAATGCGTGTAAAGATATTTTAATATTCAATTAAAACTTTTTTAAGGTGCAAAATAGTTCAATTAGTGTTTCATTCTAATGGCACAAAAACACAGGGGAACTTCGATTTCATTTTAAAAACAAACAAACTAAAAATTTAAGTTGGTATTATATAAATGAATTACCTCTTTTAATAGAACACACGCGTTTGCCACTCTGAAAAAATGAATTGCTGTTAATATAAATGATCGTTACAACATTGTATGACGTCAAATTTGAAAAGAATCGAAGCGTCTTATAATGGTTTGAACTTTTTAAAACCTATTGAAACACTGTTGGCTATCTGTATTTTCTGTGATAATAACAGGCTCAAATATATTGTACTTTATTAGAAATGTGGTCGTTATATAAAAATGAGTAAAAAAATCGTTTTTAAATTACTTCTGGTAAAAAATGTCACATTTCAGTTGTCATCTAAGGATTTTCCCAACAAGTGAAAAGCTCATTTGCGAATTCGCCAAAATTCTATCTGCTTTTTGTGATTTTCAGCTTGACTGATAGCTTTATTCTCAATAGAATAGAACCAAACTTTTTTTCCAGTTGACAACTTTACTCGCATTTTTCAAAGGAAAATTGATGCCTAGATTTATGCCTTATATGGCGCATTTTATTGTTCAATTATTCAATTCTGAAGAAGCGAAGAACTGTTTTTACGATCGTAATTGCATTTGCAACCTTGTCATATTGAGAACAAAGCTTAAAAATCGAGAATTTAATCACTCTGGCTTATTTATTGTTCAACGCCGTACTATTTATTACATAAATGAATCAATATTATATATACGTATATAAACTGCAGTGATCAGATAGTGGTCTTATTGAACTGATTTTGCGATCCTCAGTACAAGAATCTTATCATTTTCATTAATCTTAAAGCTCAGTTAATGCTAAAACATAGCGAAAGAATTCTTCGTTAGCATTTCCATGTCCAATATTTTTACTCTATCTTTTTCTGTGTAATGAATTTCAGTATAAATAAAAGTATGATAATTAGTTAAAAAGGATTCTTGGTGCAGTATGTTTGATCTTAAAATAGTGTTTAAAGTGTCAAAAAGATATCTAAATGCTATTTATTCCAAATTACCTTATAAAATTATTGGTACAGTTTCTAACAATTAATAGGTCTTTAAACGATTATAATTTATTTCATCATTTACATCATTTTGCTTCATTTCAGACTAATTTAAAATCATTTTAAGAATAATTTTTGATCAATTCAAACAATTAACTGCGCTGTTTCTAATCGAAAACATACATTTATAACTAGTAAAATCGTCAATTACAGCTAACTGACTAAAATACATTTTAGTTAATTTATATATCAATGTAACATATGTAGTTGGGTAAAACAAAAACACTGAATTTCAATTATACTTTACTCCTTTAAGAAAGTAATTTTAATTTTATTCTTATCTATTTTTTTAAATCTTTTCTAAGTTCCAAGAATGAAAATTGGGAACAAATGTTTACTTTCAATCTTTTTAAAATACTTATAAAAAGTACAAATCTGACTTAAATTAACTAAAAATTTCTAAAACTGTTATTATACTTAAGACTTTTTCAAATATAATTTAAACGAGAAATGTAATAATATGTCATATAGTCTATTTTTTAACACAACTCACAATTAGTTTAAAATTTCTAAATAAACGAATCCGCTATGTTTAAATACATTAGCGAATTACTGATGTGATTAATGTGAAATCAAATGTGGATTAAATAAATTTTTAATAATGGTCAAACTTTACATTGTGCGTTGTTTTATAATTTGATGACAAAATGATCTATTTTTGATCGCCTAATGATTTCAAACTTAGATTTTGCACACAATTTTTAAGCACATATTGTTTTGTTATAGAAATATAAAAAAAGCTCTTTTAATTCTACATTAAGAAAAAAAGTTAATAATGAGCATTAAAAAGTTTATAATGAATACATAAAACTTTGTAAAATAAATGACTGTTACTGCTTTAATACTTATTATTAGCCAATTAGTTCTTTTAATAAAGATTACAGAAACATTTGTAAAAGTTGAATACTTTTTTTCATGAATTTGTAAAGAGTATTATAAAAACTCTCATTTCACAAACTTTTTCTCTCAAAGTATAACTTAAATTATAAGTATTTGGTTCTTAAGTTAAATTTCTTCTAATAAAGTACATTTTTATAAACAAATCACTGGGATGATATGTTTCTAACTTTTAATGCAACTTGACTTCAATTCTTATAAATTTTTCTACATATTGCCGCAATGAGGACGTTACTCAAATTTATTATAAAAATGATTTTTGTGCTATCATTGAAATATAAAATTTAGTTCTTAAATTTATGCTTTTTAAATTAATCAACTGTTTAATAAGAAAATTTTTAAATACGTCATAAATTTTGATTACAATGGATGAGGTTTTAACTTTGTAGTATATATAAAAATCCTAATACATGGATGGCCATACTCAGACTTTTGATAAATAAGCTTGAGTCCTTTTTTCATTTTCAGTTATTGGCCAAACACATACTAACAATACCGTTCTTTAATACTAAAAAAAATCTTTAAGAGATTACAGTAACGAAATCATGATTATGTCACTAATATCTAAAGGTTACTTCGTTGAAATATACGTTTCTATTATTTAAATTTTGAAATTATAGCCTTTAAATAATTAAAAAATGAGTATGATTTTGTTATAATAAAAGAGCAATTTATTTACCATCATATTTTAAAGACTGATATTCTCAGGGCAATCATCAGAAGACGTGAAATAAATGTATTTCGTGTTTAATATTTAAATTCAATACACAAATTTTATATTTTTATTTATATAATTTTAATAAATATAAGATCTGTGAAAAATTTTTTAATAGTTTATTTTCGAATTTTTTAATATGTATTTAATTATGACTGGTGGAGAGATCTGTTTGATCGGTGTATGCACCGAGAAAATAAGTCTTTGAAATATGTAGCTAAAAAGTTTTTTTAATTTGACACAATCCTACTGTTTTCCTTACTATTTAAAGTTTATACTTTCAAAATTTCAAGATCAAAGTGTATACCATTAGGATAAAAATCTTTAAATATGTTGGTGGTACTTTTATTTCATACTTCTGTCATGATTTTTCATTCTTCAATTTTTGATCTACTTTCTTTTGCAATGTTTTTACTTTCATAAACAAAAAACAAAATACTTTTATTTCAATGAAAATAAATTACAAAAATTCAAAATTAATGATATGCGAATTACGTCTGATGTAGTAAAAATATTATGGCAAAAATAACTCTTATTCAGATAGTGATAATCGAATGCAATATAAAAAAAAATAATAAAAAGTCTAAATAAATTGAAAAACATGTCTTCTACTTCTAACCATTACCATTTAAAAAACAATATTTCCATCTTTGCAGCGCCATCTATTATCTGCTGTAAATAAGACTAAAACTTTTTTACCACTATATTTTAAAATTTTTTAAAGGATTAAAAAACACTCTTCTCATTGTGTGTCTGTGTCAAACATTTTTGCCTAAAAGTATCTAAACTGTATCATAATAGTGACTTCAAGATACATTTGGGTAAAATAACTATTTTTAATCTTTTTTTTATATTCTGGTTTAATTTTTTTTGAGTTTTTATCCAATTTAATGCGACAGCACACATTTAGTAATATAAAAAATCTAATTTCATTCTGTCAAATTAAATTTTTTTTTTCGTTCTGAAAATATATCTAAAACATCTATTTTAAAACAAATTTTAAACGTGTTTTTAAGATACAAAATTTTTAACGGGTATTTACAAGTAAATATTTCGATATATAAATATGATACTCTATATAACTCAGATATGACTAAAATGATTTTAATAAACATTTATTAAATAGTAATTATACCTTTAGGATAAATTAAAAAAGATTCAACGTAAAAATAAACAAAAATATTTCATTTATGCGCGTAAAAATACATTTTTTAAATTATATAGCTTTTATATAATACTTTTCAAATATCATTTTAAAACTATTGAAAATTTGTACTCGTTGTAGGATTAAATTAATTCAATTTTGGCCAAATAGAAGGGCATATTATAAATTATTTATAAACAATCTAATTTTTTAATATGTTAGTATATAGCTATTAGTCACACTCTTTTACTAAGTTTTACACGTAAAAATATATATTGGTTCTAATTAAAAAACTTTATATTAACTTAAAAGAAATTAGGGGAAAAAGTACTTATAATTTTAGAAACATTAAGTACCCTGCTGATAGAGTAGAAGCAACTTTAAATAGGTGTCTATAACATTTACGCTTTGAATTACAACAGTGTTTAGTGTGAAATTCAACACGTTAACTTAACCAACAGGTTATTATTAGTTTGTGATGAAACTAATAGAAATATATTTCTAAAAACATTTAAATATATAGTTATTTTTAAAACTATATTTATTTCTAAATTAGAGTCTTGTTTTGTATTAAAATTCTAATAAGGCACTAGAGTATTAAAAATGTGCCAAAAATGAAGGCTTAAAATAAAATATTTTTGAAAATGAAAAATCGAAAAACAAATGACTTTATTTGTTTGCTGTGCCGGAAAAATAACACGCGAATTAAATCCCAAAGCAATCTGAACGAGTAACTTATCTTAATGTATTCCCAACTGTAATACAAAACAAATCATTAATTCTTTTCGAAGTCAATACAAAAAATTCCCATTGATCTCTTTTCTCGACACTTTAACAAACATAAATTTTGAATATTTTCCTCTTGATCTTTAAAATTTACTATCAATTTATTACCAGTGATAAAATTTAGCATGTATTGGAACATTAATTCATGTAGAATCAAATTTTATCAATTACTATAATTTATAGGCATTAAATTAGGTTATTTTTGAAGTCAGTTATAAATGAACAGCCAAATTATTACATTTTTTAAATTTTAATGGGAATATTGCAGATTTTTTGAAGCGTGCAATGAAATCTCACAAAAACAAAGGAAATTTTTCTGAAGTTTGAAATTGTTTCAGCGTTGCTTTTTATCTTGAAACGAAAATTATCATTTAAAAAACAATTTGAGAAAAAACTCAATTTGAAAAAGAAACGAAATTTGGAGCAACAATAATACAGAAAAAATAGGGACACAAATTATACGGTTGCAAATTTCTATCTTAAGAAAATTATTCTGGTTTTAAATTGCAATTTTAACAAATCGATAACACATAACAGCTTTGAATTAAGGTGTAACAATTCTTTGTTTATTTTGCATTATTAGTAAATCTTTAGACAAGTCTATCATTTTATTTTTCAGCATTCCTTCTACTATTTTGAAGTTTTCATTTCATACTTTTATAAAGTACAAGTATACTTAATAAAATCCTGGCAAACCTGACACTATGAAAGAGATCTTTTTATGATATAAAAAGATGCTTTAAATGATATCTAAGAAACGTTTAACGGATGTCTCTAAGCGTAGAGGTTTGGATGTCCAAAGGACGTCTAAAAGACGTCACTGTTTTCTTATGACGTCATTAGATTTGTCATAATTAACTGAGAAAAGTTTCAAAATTTAATATTTCAATACTTATTATAAAATTTTTTTCTTTAAATTAAATAAGTTTTTTAAAACAAGAAGAATTTTTCTTAAATTAGGTATTTTTAGTTTCTTTTTGTAAGAAAAGTAAAAGTTTATTTTATTTTTTTTGTACTTGTTAATGTTAAATACGACTACAGCAATTTAAAACATAATTATAATCATTATATTATTTTGTTGTCACTTTTTTACAATCTATTTTCCTCAGTGTAGCTGTACCGCCATGTTAAACCATTTTTTCTAAAAAATGTCTAAACTGTATCTTAATATTGACTTCAAAAAGTTTTTATGTGAAATGACTATTTTAAAATAAAATGTAAACTAAGATTACCAGTATTTTTAATACACCCAGCACATTCAAGTATTTTTTTGCTTTCACACAGCTTCAATAAACATTTAAAAATTCATTGCAAAGCGTTTTTTAAAGTAATTTATGTAATTTTTAACTATTTTCTAAGTAGATTTTCGAGTTTTTGCCAAAAATAATATTTGCAGAGATGAAATATTGATTCTGATCCAACCGAAAAGTTTGAGTATACGTAATTTTATGATAACGATTTTTAAAGAGAAGATGAAAACCTTCCTACCAATAAAATGAAATAATGAATTTCAACTGTAAATTATGTTGTGTATGATATATATATATATATATATTTCTACTGACTTTAAGTATAAGTTCACTTCTATGTTGAGGCAAGTAAATTATATTATTAAAAGGTGTATAAGTAAGCTCAGTTTTTGCTACATTAGCATACAAATATTAATTTAATTAATTTTTATTAATTTCTATGGTGCTTTTTATAAAGACAAATATATTTTTTTAAATTGTTTAAACAAGAGACGTTTATTTTGAACATTGCCTTATTATAGTATTATTAACTTATGGGAAATCCAGAATTTTCTTTGTAAAGTATTGTTGTCAGAGCTTTGAGGAATGTGCTTTATACGAAAAAGTAATAAAAATAAACTAATTGTTGTATGAATAAGTTCATCGAAAGCAATTATTACGACTTGTTTATACGATTAAAAAAAAGTTCAATAAAATTTTAATTAAAGTAGATAAAAAAATGCGTTGCTTTACGTGAAACGTATAAAAAATCGAGAGCTGATATTGATAAAACACGACAAAAATATAATTAAAATTAATTTGACTTTTACTTTTTTTCAATGGTACTTTAGGCTGTTAAACACGTAATCACTTTTTTGATTAATTTAAGCTGGCTTTGTATACGGAAAATAATGAAAAATTATTAGCTGCCTGAAATAAATTGATAAAAAGCTTAGAGTGCTTTGCTTCTATTAGAAGCATGCAAAATGAAATACATTTTTTTACATATTGCGTTTTACGGTTTCAAAGTTTCCAGTAGAATAATTTCGGTTTTAATGACCAAATTTACGCGATATTTGTTTTATTATTTTTTTAATAAATTTATCAAATATATCAACTAATAAATATACATATATATGTTTACATATAATAGTGATGAATATCTTCTTTGAACGTATGATAAATACAGTATTTTTCAAGCACGAAAAAAGCTTATAAAACATTTTAGTAATAATTCACGATTCGTCAATAGACGATTTTTGAAATATTCTTTTAGGCGAGGGGTGGGCGGAAGCTGGACCACGAACCGGATCCGGTTCTTTTGCTCACTTTATTCGACCCCGTTGAATAATCCTGAATACATTGTTTTCTTATCGTTAAGGCAAAAATTTATGGCAAAGAGTATCTTTACACCGCAGACTTAATTCTGTTCGAAATTTGATTAATTTAGTAAAAATCTCGTGTAAACGGAAAGTTTTAAGAAATGTTCAATTCAATTTTTTTAATGTATTGAACATTTAATGAACATTTCATTGACTCGATGTGAATGAAAATATTCAGTTTAAAACTGAATGTTTTTAGAATAACCAGCATTAATTTCTTAACATTAATACTGATCTGCGTTTATTATGGCAATGTGACAAGATATTAGGTTGTAATTTTTTAATACGTCATAAAATGTTTACAGTATGATTAATTTTTTTGCTGCAAACACTACTTCTTTTTAAAGAAATGTTCCTAGCCGAATTAATTCAATGATGTAAACGTAGTGGTGATCTTTTACTAACAATTTATTTAATGACTATTAATTTAATATAATGCGTCATATTTTTTCAAAAATTACGTGACATATTTTACCAGGCACAAATTGTTTATCTGTACGGCTAAATAGGATAATTTATTACTTCTATTGTCCATTATTAACTGTCAAATTTTTTTGTGTGGATGCTTTAAAATGTTGCAGTAGTTTTATCACAAAAAATTGCTTTGACGGGGAAAGAGCTTTACCTAGAACACTTGAATGTACACAGCGTACGCAGTACAATGTTTCGGTCCGGGAGATATTTTAAAAATTTCATTTGGTCTGTGCTTAAAAGTAGTCACCCGTCTTTGTATTAATTCTCAGTTCACAGACAACTTAATGAACAAGGATTCTTTTAATATTTAAAAATTGTAAATAAAAGCCTACAAATTTAAATTTTTATAATAATTGTAGAAGACCAGAATGAGCTTGTTTAACGCGTTTCAGTATACCCAATGAATATCCTAAAATTCAAATATTTTTTGTCAAAATTTTTCATGATTCTTTTTGAATATACTTTTAAGCCACTAGTTATCCAGCAACAATAGCAACAAAATCTAATATCAAAGGACAATTTGAGAAGTTGTTTTTTACCGATCAAAGTGTTACGGAAGCCAACAGCGAACTTTAACAATTTTATTATTTTTAAGATTTTTTTATAAAGGAAAAAAAACAATAAAACAAATTCTTCCTGGAAGGAAAAAGAAAATTTAATATTTAAAAACGTTTCAAATTGCTACTTTGTAACAATTTTAAACGCTGAATAAGTGATATGTGCTTTCTGAAATTAAATTAAAGAGTTTTTTTCATGTATTCCTGCATTTATAGTTTAAAATTGTGAAAACGTTAGTTTTTAGTTTAGTTTATAAAAAAATATGTTGAATAAAACATTAAAGTCATTTTGTTTTTTGTCAGTAACAAAAGTAAGGAATTTCAAAGCTGTTTTGTTGCAGAATTTTTTCTTACAAATTCTCAAAAAAATTAATTCCGGTTTATAAATATTCGTAACCCTTTGTCTAAAAAAGAATCCTAAAATTACAATGAAAAGTACTTTTTAAATTTAAACGGTGTCGACTCGTATTGTTATTAAAAAATAGTAGCTATGAAAATATTGTTATTTTAGTTACGAAATTTCGATAAATTTATAACAAAATTTTGTTTAAAAGAACTTTATCATACTTTTTACAACAAATTCTATCTAAAATAACAAATGCAATTTCGATTTTAAAACCAAGATTTTTTCGTACATTTTGCGGGGAAATTCTCAACATGATTTTTATAGAACTATTCTAATTTTTATAATAATTGAATTCAAAATAAGAAATCATTTGGTAATTATAAATGTAATTATATTTGTATCATGCACATGTTTTGTTTGTCCGCTTATCTTTAAGTTTTCAAAATTTTAAAAACTTAAAGTTTTAGAAAGTAAAACATTATATAAAGATTAAAGAAACTTATCAGATAAGAGTTGTGGAACATTTTATTATTGGAATACTATCAACTTAAAAAAAATTAAAAACGCGTTAATAATTTTTTATTTTCCATTAAAAGTTGAAAATTTTTTAATGTAGAACAAAAATTTGATTTTTGATCTTCAAAATTTAGCGTTTCGCGAACTAAACAATGGCTTTTTAATAATACTAATATGATTATTTAATACTTTAATGAAATTTTGAATTTCCTGAACCTATAGTTAAGACAGACTTTATAAGCTCAAACGCATTTTAAACCTTTATTTGAAATTGGTGATAGGGGTGGGGGGTATATGTTTTTTTTCTAAATAATAAGAATTGAATTCCCTTTGTAAAAAAAAATTGGTAAACTGGTGATTTAATTTATAAAATATTTCGAAATTTTTTTATACTTCGTAAACGTAAACACTTAACTCCGGTAATTTGTATGTATGTATGTACGTGTACAATATTAGCAAAATTAAAATTAAAATTTCCAAAAATCACTATAAAACAAATGCTTAATTAAGTGATTATTAATTTATGATTCCATCTAGTGGCTTGAAATTTGGATTACTATTTAATAATAGTGTAAAATGAATTAGGTATATTGTAATGAAATAATCATAATTTAAAAAATTAATATATATACACTTAATTTACTTTTTAAAAGTAATAAGTTGGTAGTAATTATGAATTTGGTTTTAAACTCAATACATCTTATTATTTTTTTTTCTGAAATCCTAATGGGTCCATATCAGCAACAAAATCTTATTCCATTACAAAAACAATATTTTTTTAGCTAGCACAAAAACTTATTTCTTAAAGCTGCAAGTAGACAATGCAATATCGCAGAAAAGTGAAAACAATTAAAACGAAAACAATAAATTCTTATCAGGAAGAAATAGTTCCATAAATAAAACATATGTTCCCTTTGATAACAGTACGCTCACTTTTTCCGCATACACAACAATTGAATAATACACACGATATTACTAATTGTTTACTTGTATATATTTCTCTATTGCTAAAAACATTAAACTTTTTGGTAAACCTACCCTGAATAGAACAGTCACTTACGTTATAGACTGGCTTATGCCACAAAAAATTATTTAGTTCTGTTTGAGTTGGTAAGCGTTCTTTTTACTATGTGAAACGATTTAATTAAAATATTACCAACATCTTATTTTTTAAACTTTTGTCATTTGGGTTGCGTTCGTAAATTCAACTCATTGCATAAATTTTGGACTGTTCATAAATTTACACCAACACTGCACTCTCATTATTTTTTTACGATCATATATTAACAGGGTATTTTTAATGGCGACGGTGTAACGCTGTTTTCTATGCATTCATTACAGATCGTAAGGAAATTTCCATGGAATTCTCTTTGATTTTCCAGCATTGACAACAATGAAGCATAGCACGTAACAGTGTTTGTCACAGAACAGTAGACTTAGAAGTAAAACACTTATTGTTTGCGCAAAAACTAGTTCTTGAAAACGCACCATGGCCACTACGAGCGCTGCAATATAATCACAAAATAGCAATTTTGTGAATAAAATATGACGTTAATAACGACAATTTATACAGAATAAAAAATCTTTAATTTAAAAAAAAATCTACAGCACAGATATGGTGAATTAGAATAATTATTATTTGTTCTGTGTTTTTCAAATGTAGCGCCTCTAGTAGCTTTGGTGCGGATAAGAAACTTTTCCCATTGAGAACAATGATCGTTTTACTTCTATGTCTGCTAATCTATGGTGCTTGTATATATTTTTTCTGCGCAAACTAAACAACTTATATTTATAAGTTAAACACCTTTAGTGTCGAATATGCGGTCTATTCGACTGCGTTAAACAACCAAGTTCCGTTTGTGAACAAAGTCTT
>AGDA01091742.1:0-11508 GCA_000281935.1 Mengenilla moldrzyki | reverse complement strand
GAAATTTTAACTAATTAATTGAGTGGAACACATTTTTAAAATCGATATAAACATCAATGGTTTTGGTTGCAATTTTATGCGTAATAATTTATAAGTAAAATTTGTAAGCTCACTATTTTTTAATACCAATGTTTTTTGCTATAACATGGTGCACTGATAAACAAATCGCTCAGCTCCAAACATTCTACGCTTAACTAATTACTTTAAGGCCATTCATAAAAACAGTAATAATTAATTAATATTATTTCACAGTCACTAATTGATTTTAGTAAATTCGAAAGATATAAATTTTAATTTATTTTGCTCAACATGAAGGAATTTACTGTCTCAATTGATTAATTGTGTAAAAAATTTGTTACAGTTTAATTTTATCATCAATTGACAAATATTTTGTTCTAGCCCGTTAAATAATTATTTATTTATTTCTTTTAACTTTTTCTTTTCGAAATACAAACAGCAACTAACTCTCTCTTTATATATATATATATATATACATCGTAAATTACAACATTGTTTTTTATTGACATATTGCTCACAGGGAATTAAATAAGAATATTAAATTTATTTACCTTTAATATATTTACAATAGAATTGAACACTTTTTTTGATTTCTTTTTTCTCAATTCAATCGCATGGTTGAAAACATATTGACCAACTTTTTAAAAATTAGCTCGTGACAGAACGATATTTTTTAAAAAGTAACTGTTATTTGTATAACGCCTTTACAAAAACTTTTATAAAAGAAAAAATAAAAACTTTGCAAAAATAACCTAATCTTTAAGATTTTTATTTTGATTCTTAAACAGGCTTAAAATAAACATGTTGATAATGTCGTTGAAACTTAAATTTTCTAAAATCAAAGAAAACTACACCTATAAAAAAAAATCCATACAGTCAAAAGAACACGATTTTTATAAATATTAAATAAATTTTTCTCTAGTATTTAAAGTAAATATGTAAAAACATAGATCTTTAACCGCTAAAAAAAATTATTTCTTTTTATAGAAAATTTTTATTTATTTTTAAAGCTTCCTTTAAAAAGCGTATTCTTTAATCACTTTTCTCAGTGTAACGTATGAATAACATAAAGTTAGGTAAAAACTTATGAAAATTTTTTTACATATAAATGTAGATTTTGTTCACAATATTGAAATAATTAAACTTATTAAGCCAAAATAAGCAACGTATTCTAAATTTTATAACATATATAATTTTCAAAAATGTTAAAAATTTTGATAAAATTTAACGATATAAATACAATTGTTGCAAAACACATATATTATAATTTGCTGGATCGAAATTCTAACTGACTCATTTTTTTGGTGAATAAGTTGAACGACAATAAACTCAAGCTTGTTTATTTAAGTAAATTTAGTTATAATAGACCCACCGTTTTAAAATTTAATCTGTATTCTTTAAAGGATTAAAAAATGTTTAAATAGATGTCTTCAACATCGTTAATAATAAAACTTTACGAACGAAATTGTCAAAAAACATCACATTGTTATAATCTAAGGCCTTTTATGATATATAATTTTGCTACACTTAAAAGAAAATGAAACTGAACAAAGCTTAAAAATCATTTCGGTACCTGAAATGGACCCCATGTGCTTTTATACACTGCCACCTCGTTAGCTACTCCCCAACCCACAAACGGAATCCAGAAATGAGGTACTAAGAATACCACAAATATAACCGAATAAATATACTCGTCAAAACGACGACTGGTACTCCATAATATGTTGAGGCGTTCGTATCCAATCACAATGACCAAAAATGTAGTTAAAATATAAAAACACCCAGCGTAAATAGTAGCCGATGAATACCACTGAAACACGATTTTTCCTTTATTGTTCCGCTGTATCGGCATAACACCCAATAACACGAAAAGCAATAGCAGCAGTTTGTGATCACGGTAAAATTGGTCATAATCGTCCAAGTTCCTTCCATCACTAGACGAAAGCTTAGACCGCTCTAAGATATCCAACTTGCGAGGACTGCCTCCAATAACCGTTTTCGGTGGCAAAGAACCAAATTCTTTAGCATACAAATCCATTTGAACACTTTAATTTTAAAAGGCTGTTCTTCACCACTTATTTATATGCTTATATAGGGTTACAAAAATTAGACCAGTGGTTAATTTCTTATAAAAAACAAATATTTATTTATTTCCGTCATTAAGAGGAATAATTAATGCGGGAATTGTGGAAATGTACTTATAAAAAATTCAGTTTGAACATAATAATACGTGAAAAAATAGAGTTATTAGCGATACGAGTTATTTTTAACATACGACTAGAAAAAATAAGTTTCAAAATTATTGCATTTTTGTTAAGTGACCGCACGGAGAGAAATTCGCTTATAAACCACTTTGCTTCGGCCATGCAATTTTCGCATCAATTCTCTTATAAATATGCAAAAAATGTTTGTCGCTTTTGAAGTTTTGAGGGCATTCGTTGTCCATTAATAAAGTTTCTAAAAAAAGAAGAAAAAAAATTAAAAACTAGAGAGTTTAATATTCAGATGATTTCATTATAAAGCTAATTTATTATAATTTTTCATTATATTTATCTTGTCAAATATATTATAAAATAAATATTTTTGTGTAAATAACAATATGAATCCGTTTACAATCCGTCATCATAATGATATTATAAACAGGAAAGTTTATTACATAAACAAAAAATTAAAAAAAAAATTAAACTTTTAACACCGTAAAAACACTTGTCAACAATGTAAATTTAAAAATGTGTACCATTTTTCAATAAATTTTCTTAATATATAAAAAGTAAAAATCAATTTTTTTTATGTTAAGAAAATACATAGTATAATTTACTGATATTAAGAAATTAAAGCATTGGTAAAACATATACTCTCATCCCTTAATTTACACAATATTCGAAATAAACGAATTCGATTTTACCCAGTTTTTAAATTAAAGTTATAAAAGTATTAAAAGACACGTGTAAAAAATTCGATCCTAATACATAGCAATTTATATATTAATAAAAAAAGGGTACCATTATAATTAAATTATTATTTAAATAAAATAACTTTATAATTATGTAAGTTAATTAATAAAAAAAAATAAAAACGGCATTTTTACCTTCGTCATCCATTAGTCTATAAAGTGCATAATCTTGAGGATTAGTGATTCGCACTTTGTGAGCAATTATTTTGCAAATTTGTTTGGTAGTCATATTGGCTTTCACTGGAAGAGTTTTCGTCAAAATCGAACCTTGAAGCTCATTTGGTATTATAACCTTTAACGTAGATGAGCCCTATAAACACAATTATTAATATTTTATGAAATATTTTACCGATTTAGTCTTTAAATATAGTAGATTTATCTGCATATTTAAGAGGATATTTTATCATATATATGTAAATGATGAGAGAATATTTTCATATGATTTTTACGAATGTCAAAAAATCAAAAGTTAAAGGAAAAGGTTAATGAATCAGAACTCATATACAAGCTAAACGATATATTTTTTCATTTTAATTCAATGTATATATTTACAGCTTGTATTTATGACCCTTGTTAGATCTTCTAATAAATACATGCACACTTTAAATTAATAAGCCGAAAGATACTTAGTATATGGTTGAAATTAGCAAATATATTTAAAAAAAGCTTCCAGAATATGAATATTTTTTGTATACTACATTTTAATAAAAGGAAGTGATATCGCAAATATTTTTGATTTCAAACATTCTATAATTTAACATAAAACTTATCAAATATAAAAGATTTTATTTACGAATATCCTATTATTTTAAATGATGCCATTACCTCCGAGTTCGAAATAACATTGAATGCTGTGTGATGTTCTGTTGAAAATTTCAAGTTCTTAAGGACTTCTACCGCTGATGACAACGTTGTCAAATAATAACCTCCTTCACCCGTTAATACTGATTGATTAAGTAAACCCCACATGTACTCAGCTTCTACTTCGGCTGCTACGAAATTAGTCTTTACAATAACCCATACGAGTAATGGTAAGAAATCATCAGCTCCTAGAGTTAGCTGTTTAACCCGTTTCGTTGTCTTTACCGAGCGGAATATATTTGCTGTAGCGGCTAAAAGGTACTCTAGCTTTTCAAGCGGTGAATCGACCATTTGCAACTTTTGCAAACAAGCCGAAATTTCATCTAGAGCTTTCTCAGACGGCAGCACTAGTTCACTTCGAATGCCGATTTCTTCAGTTGTTTTTGACTTCGCATATTGCACACTATCAACTAGTATCTGAATTGAGCCACTTTTTGCATACTGCTCCACAAATAAATTTTGCAAATGGTCCCGAAGCGGCTTTATGACTAGCCGATGCAAAACACTCTCCAGAATCGAATCCAGATTCAAAAATTCGTTTGGCTTCAGCTACAAAAAATAACAATGTATTAAAATTTAAAGTTTTTATAAGAACATTCTAAAAAAATTTAACGTGATTATTAATAAAGTCAATATTTTTTAAAAACCAATTATGAAATTCAATTTTCTTAAAATTAAAACATTTCGAGACATTAGAGTACAAAATTAAATTTTGAAAGCTCCCTGACTTCTTTTACTAATTTCTACTAAAAATTGGTTTAGGTATTTACCTAAACTGAAAATCAAAACTTTCAAAATCATCTAGTTTCTTCATAAGGAATACACATGTTCTCTTTGGTCTTAATAAATCTTAAGCAAAAACATACAAATTCTATAACCTAAAAATTGTTGTGATAAAAACTTCTACAGCGTTTATTTTTATTAATTTTTTTAACGAAACGAACAAAAATATGTTTTTATTCAAGTCCATACCTTCGATCCCTAATAAAATTTGAATCATTTTATTAGGATCTATCAACTAAATTAAGACATTTTTTTACTATAAAATAGTCAAATTAATACTACAAGACACATTTTTTTACTATCGCTTGTACTTGGTACTTTTATTTTTTAATTTTTTATGTATAGTTTTTCAAAACAATAGATAAAATAAGTATAGTAATAGAAATTATTACTCTTTACACTTATACTCAAAAACAGTTATTCCCAAAATAGTTCATACGAACCACAGAGAACTATGGAAATTCCTCAGGGGTTCATGAGCGGAAAAGAAAAATTAGAGCTCTAAGACGACCTAAACGCGGTCCATAGCAGTTTTTCTGATCTTTTTTTTAATAAACATTACGAAAGTTTACCGACAAGGAACAAAAAATCGTTAATTTCAAAAGTTAACGGACTTTTACTAAAATATTTCCACTTCTATTTTAAGAAAGTGATGCTTTATCCTGCTGTATTACAGTTGTTTTATTTATGATTAAAATTCCATGAATTTTCCGCGAAAATTGTTGTAAAAGTGAAATTAAGTTGTTTCATTTACTTAGTCCAGCTCCAGTAGAAAAAAATTCTACTAGCTTTCCCATCTTCGTATTTAGTGAAACGGAAATAAGTATTATTTGATCTACAATCAATGTGTATGTTTTTGAATTACTATTGTATAACTATATAAATAGTTATTTTCCTAAATAACTCAAAAGAATATTTTTCCTATCGGAAAAAATAAATTTCGAACCATAATACTTAAAACTATTAAATTTTTAGTTACTTTGATGTTTTTTCAATATTTATTACAGCTTAACAAAACATGTAATAAAAATGTGACAAAACTAGATTTATTTCAATTTGTATACTTAAATATTAGTAAAAAGTAAATCATCTTCAAAGTGTTTTTACTCTGATTTTGTAAAATTATTCTAAGAAATTCAATTAAATTAAAGAATCGAATAACTACAATGTATTAAACGCTAAGTTGAATTACCGATCGAACACAATGCTCATTCTTTTATTTTTATAGTAATAACCTTATATTAATATTTACAATAAGTTCATGAGTAGTCTTATCTTTTATAAATTAATAACATTTATTTTTTCTGTACTAAACTAAATAAGTAAATACAAAAAAATTCCACAATGTTGTGTTCCGATTAAACAAGTTTCTCAATAATTTAAAAACTTAAACACTAATAATAAACGTAAATAAAACTTATTTATAATTCATATATATGTACGTTATTATTACTCATATTATTTCAAAAATGCCATTATTGACTTAAACCATAATAAATTTCAAAGAATTCTAATTTCCGTAATATAACTTTCTCAATTGAATACAAAATTCTACATGTATAATTTACACTCGAGACAATCATTTCAATTAAAACTTTGACTAGAGCATTTTGTTCATTCAAACAACACATAAAACAGACACAGTTTAGCTGATTGTTACTTAATAAAAAAATTATAGGCTCATTCAAATAAACGTAAATTAATTGCATACAATGTTTCTTTTTTAGCAAAAAAATTTTACAAAAAAAATTTGACTTAATTTTCTAAACGTTTGTTAGATTTGTAGGACTTTTACCATACATCTTTTTTATAAAGCGAATGATTTGAGACCCTACACTGAAACAAATTATAAAAAATTATAAAAAAATTCGCTTTAATATCAAGATAGATAAAAAAATATGTTTAAAAATTAGCAAATTATTCATTTAAGTTACATATTTCATTTTAAATTAAACCGAAACGTGTTATTATTCTGATTTTTGACAGAAATTTGCTCAATATATTGAATTATTTAGGTTCGTTTTAAAGATAGAATAAAATCATTTGTTGAAAAAACTAATTTGAAAGGCGTATACTTGTTATAAATCAATTAGAAGTTAAAGTGGGATAATTTTAAAAAAAGATTAATGAAGCTTAGAGATAATTCTTAGTTTTTTCTTAAATCATAAGAAACTAAAGTAGTAGAAAATTTATTCTAGTCACTTAATTTTTAAAACTTGCTCCAAAACTGAGTGTATCAACCATCGCTCAACACAGATTATATTTGACTATATCATGAAAAATACACGGAGATTTATTACTGATGTTAAAAAATTAGTAAAAAATAACCAACTTTTAAAACAAACTCTATGTCTGTAGTCAGATTAAAATGAACGCCTCTTAAGTTTATGTTTTGCAACTGAATTCATATAGTGTAATTCTCCTCAATAATTGAAATAGACCGTTTAAAAATGTCAACACGGCAACTTAATAGCTTGAGGGTCATAATCGGTCAACTTATTCAACAGAATACGATTAATAATTTTCTAACAGATTAAACGCATTTTATGTTTTGGCGACATACTGACCTTTCGCCGTTCACGTTCCACTTCAGTCTCGAATCCTTTCTCGCCATGCTTTACCAAATAGTTCTTCATGCCAGACATGAATTGACGCATATTCCGCATCACCACTTGCGGATTAGTCTCCTTCGATTCCCGCGTACAAGCAATAAATTATCTATATTTTGCGCAAAGGTGGTGGATTTATCACGAGCCAAAGCCAAAGTATAATTCCGAATGCAGGTACCGATCACCGGTTCATTCGAATTCAAACGGCTTCGTTGTGTATCATACTTTTTCAATCGTAACGTACCTTTTATTAATTTGTTGAAAATTCAACACAAAACTTATTAAAATTTTTAATTTATAAAAGAAAATTACAACAGAAACAACAGCCAAACGTCAATACATCCAAAATAAGCAAACTGATTTTGTGTAATAAACGTTTCATGTTTAAACGGAGTGATGACAAGTGTAGAATAAGACACACTGATTTACACTTAAAAACGGCATGAGTAATTATGTGAATTAATTGTTCTAAATGCAGTCGATTTATTGAACAATTGGCTTTCAAAGTTCATAAAATGTATACTATTTTAACCTTTGAACACGTTTTGCTTACTATGCAAATAAGTAAAAAATAATGAATTTACCACACAACTATCAATCAAATACCGTGATAAAATAGTTACTTACTTGAAGTCTGATACTCGTTTTCATCTAAGAGAGCATAGTCGGTGTTCTAGAACAAAATCGAATAATTAAACTTTGTCATTTAAAAATATAAAAACAATTTACTAAATTTTGACTAGATTCCGTCCACGGTTCTGAGAATACGGTACAATCACTTAAATCGGAACTATGATATATGGGTGAAAGACGATTGGCTACATTATCATAAGCAGATATTCGGCTTATCACTTCTTCAATGTGGTCTTTGGAAAATGTTGGCGACAGTCTTAAATTCGGAAATCTTATAAAAAATATTATTAGTTTAAATTAAAGTGTAAAACAAATATACTCAATACTATAAGTTACGAAGTAAGTGATCTGATTAACTTCAATATTTGCCAACACTTTAGCACATAAGTAAATATTTTATTCTTTCTAATAAATTCAATTAAAAAGAAGTATTTCATGTTTTTGACACTAATAAAACTCATTATATAAATATTGTAAAGTTTCCTGTCAATACAATTAAGTAGCATGAGCATCAACGTTTATAAGAAATCTCAAAAATTCATGCGTAATCTGTAAGTGCTTAGCTAAATCCTTGTTTATGTTATACAAAGTAATTTTTTTGATTTTAACTAACATATAACTTAACATGTAAAAAAAATTTTACATAAAGGATTTCGATCAACTCTTTTTATTAAAAAAAGCTGGTAGTAAATATAACTAGTGTAATATGACTAGAATAAAGAAAATTTTTGAAAATATTTAGTGAAAAATATCTATTGGTTGCACAATTTTTTACATTTGGTGATATTTGAATTTTAATAAATTATTCAACAATAAAAATGAGTTTAATTTAACTTATTCAAAGTTTCAGCATGTATCTGCCTTTATACAAACTTATATATATAATGTGAAATTATTTAACACAAAGCTTGAAAGAGTTGATATAATTGAGTATACATATATATAAATATCAAACTGACTTTTTTGCAATTAATTCGTGAACTGTAGTTTTATTGCCTGGACTATCAGGAATGAAATGGTTCGCGAAGATTGGCAACGGCGGAAAAGATCGTATCCATTGTGAAACACAGTCGTCATTACTGCTATTTGAGTCAGAGGAATTCTGACAAAAAAATCGCCAGCTATTGTCTACTTTCCAGGACTCCAACAACGGGCGTGTTTCAGCTGCTTTCCTTGATTTATCTGCGTACAGATTATCAACTGATGATGAAATCGTCGTATTCAAATCATAGAAAGGCTCTTTTGTAGCTTGTGAATAGAGTAACGGCGGGTTAGAATGCCTTTGAATAGGCGAAATAAGTGGATGCCTTGTAAACCGTTTAGAAAACGTTATAATACGGTCTGCAGCATTCGGCGGACTCAAAGAGTCAGCCGGTTCCGCGTAAAATGGACTAGTATTTTTGACTAATTTTCCACCTTCAGATTGTTTTGTGGACACTTCTTGAGTACTGGCCGAACTGTCAATAGTACCAATAGTACGATTAGAGTCATTTCCAGAGCCACAACAGGATCCAGCCGGGCTTAACACATTCCCGTTCAGTGACAAAACTTTACCATGAGCAGATGAATCAGGAGATAAGTTTTGAGATGGTATCCGTGGCTTCAAAGAAGCTAATTCTGCCGCCCAAATATCTTCGTAATCACTAATTTTATCGTCAGGAGCACTACAATGATATACACTAGGAGACTCCAAAATATCAGATTCTTGGTAGTGTTTTGAGATCTTTCGGCACTGTTTTGACTTTTTACTACTACTACGCATCGGTTTAGAGCCGAAATGAGAAGTTGTGTTCGATGGTGATAAAACCGATGCCGGCGATGTTACTGAGGTTGGAGGTGATATAAGCATTGGTGACAGTTTTGGTGAAGTTTTTCGAAAACTGCTAACTGGTGATGATGCTGAGGTAACACATTGGCCTTCTGGTGATAGACGTTTTGTAGTAGTAGTTATTAACTCATCAGTCGGTGTAAAATTAACTTGTGATATTGGTGATGGTTTTGTCCAACGAGGTGGTGGTAAGGGTGGCGTTTTTAGTTTAGTAACTACTGGTGAATGCATTGTTACCTTTTAATCAATAAAATAAAAATTAATAAATTCTAATCGGAATTAGTGATTATGATTTAAAATATCAATTTTTATTTACGCCTAAACTTTCTTCTTATTGAATTTAATATTTACTAGCAATTAACCAATTAAATTTTTATCATTCGACAAATCTAAACAAAATTTAAAATAATGTTATTGAATTAAATTAATTTTTCGACCAATTTTATGAATAAGAAGTCTAGTTTGAAAACACATCAATGCTATATTATACAATAACGTAGTAATTTTTTGAAACACAAATGGCAGTGTTTTTACAAATCTCCAAAATTGACTCCCATAGATATTAAAATGTTATTTATGTGTACCTATTTATATGCTTCACGTCAATTCGAATAATTCATTCAAGTCCTATAAATATGATTAAATAATACAGTAATTATAAACCTCGATTTATATTATAGTTGGAAACTTAGAAATTACTTTTAGCTCATAGAAACTTAAGTTTTAATATACAAATGTTATTCAACATATTATAGTGATTTCACGCCTGTCCCAAAAATCAAATAGGCTTAATCTCTTTCAATGTTAAAAACCATGTCACAACATATTTAATTTAAAGTAATGGAATATACGAAAAAAAACTTAAGTCTATCTTGAGTCCACTCTGTACAAACACTAAATTACAAAGAAAGGTTTTACAATTTTAATTGATAAAATTATATAATTATTCAATTAATTCATCTTATAATAGTATAAATTGCAAAATATGAGACAACTATGTATACAATTAAATTGAAATCCTTTTTAAAGTTTATTAGCATATACAGGGTGATCATTTTAACCGAGTAACGAGCTATTTCGAAGTTAACTTTCATGTATAAGTTAAGCAGGTAGACACGTTTAAAAGCATAGAATAGGGATGGCCAAACTTTTAGTCCTTAAGGGCGACTTACTCAGTAAAAAGTAGTTCACGGCCAACTATAAGCATATACCATAAACTTTTGTTAGTTTAATAACGATGTTTTAATTGGTCCACAAGTCTCCATTTTAAACTTGAGGTCTAGTTCAAGATCGTACTTAAAAGTGTTGTTATATATAGGAAAAATATAAAATACTAAATGAGTACTTAAAAATCAAATGCTTATAATGTGCAAAAATAATCACTAAATCAACAATTATTATAATTAATAAATATACATTATTTTTTGACATCAAATTTAACGTATTGGGTCTAACTGGCTTCGTCGGTGGACTATCTAGACTTTTAAAAGTACTTAAAACAGGAAACGAATCCGACTCAGGACTTGATACAGTACCGGATCTATCACTACCATTTTTTATACTATCATATCGCCAAAATTCTATCGAAATAAAAAAAAGTTAAAGAGTTAAATATTTTATAAATATGCAGATCTCATATAAACCTTGACCCAAAAGTGCTAACGAAGAAAGTTGTTGGCGTGTTTTCACATCTTGCAAAGGCGTTGGTAATTTTAATTGTACTGGTAACTCGTCACTATAAAATTAAGAAAAAACATTATTTCTAAAATAAATCGTAATGGTAACTAAAAAAAAATTAATAAAATGTGTTTTAGTGGTAAATT
>AGDA01091474.1:0-11864 GCA_000281935.1 Mengenilla moldrzyki | reverse complement strand
CGCGTTACAATATAATTATTTGTTTATTTTAAAGGCGATAACTTTTTCTTCTTTTGCTTTTATGTGCGTGTGTTGTGGAAATACATAGGGCTTGTTAATAGTTATTTTAATTGTTCTTAAATTTTATAAAACAGGAGTTTCCGAAAACTATTTAATCTGTCAAAATAGACGAATTAGACAAGAGTACAATTATTTGTTATTTACCTATAATTTCTTAAAATTATTATTAAAAGTTGTATTGCTAACGAAAAAGTGGCTTCGAAAAGTCACTTAGTTAGGTTTTTTCTTCATAGTTAAAGACAGGTTGCTTTTCTATATTCTATATTATAATATGTTTACATTATAAACTAGGTGAGATATTTCACTTTATCAGAAACCGTTTTCTCAAAGAATCTGGTATTTTTTTATTGTTATACAATTTTTTTAATAATGTTGTTTCATTTATAAAAAAAATTGGATGACACTGTTTTCTGGCAGTTTAGAAACTTGTTTTTTACTTATTTTACTTGCCAAATATTTACTAATTGTAAAAAAATTATACCTTTCAAAAATAATCCAAGTTCGAAAAAAGACTGCGGGTAAAATGACCGCATTTACACTTTCTAGTTAGTTTAAAATGTTCATCTTTATAGTGTTAAAATTTTGTTTTTTTTTTTCAAAAATAAAATACTACATTTTTTGCGTTGGCTTCATTTTTTCCCATTCGCGAATCTTTTTAATAAAAAAAATTTATTCTGAAATTTTATCTTTAATGGTTCTAGTTTCATTGAATTTTAGGTTACATTTTAAGTAAACTGTATTTGGTGATACAAATGAAACTTCATTAAGAAAATTTCCTTCTTTATTTTTTGCGCGACATTATTAGTGAATATTAGTATAAATATTACCCTTGTAATCTAAAATCTGTGATTTGGACTGAAAATATGAGTTTTTGTACACCGATTAAAAATTAGAAATAAAGTCAAAATAAATTTAATTAGCAGATTTCAAAAATACCACTTATTTTGCGACAGTTGACATAAGGTTGCATACGAAATATAAAAATAAAATTTTGTAAAAGGTAAATGGAATCATGACACGATCCTTATCTGAAGAAGAACTACTTCTGCAAACTCAAAATTTAGAAGATCTTGAGCAATTGGGCTCAAATTCGAATCCCCAAGATGTCGAAAAAGCCGTCCAAAAGTATTCGACAAAACTTGATCAGTATATTCAAAAACTGCATGATAAGAACCCGACAGATGGTCGAAAAACCAACGCTCCATTACTCCTTAATCACATTAATGACATTATACAACGAGCTTGGGCCGTCCCCACCTACGGCCATGAGCTTGGCTATTCACTGTGCACAACTCTTCGTAAATCTGGTGGTATCGATTTGCTCATATCAAACTGTACTATTGATGATCGTGATCTGCAGTTCTCTAGCGCACGTGTTCTAGAAAAATGCTTAACCACCGAAAACCGTGCTTATGTTGTTGAAAATGGATTGGACAAAGTGGTCAATGTGGCATGTCAGTTCACAGGTAGCACTAATCCTATAACGCATTCAAGAGTAGGCACCGGCATTCTGGAACATTTGTTCAAGCACAGTGAGGAAACATGTAGCGATGTTATCAAATTGGGAGGTCTGGATACCGTGTTGTACGAATGTCGAAAAAACGACGTCGATGTATTAAGGAAATGTGCTGGAGCACTGGCAAACTTGTCTCTTTACGGTGGTGCAGACAATCAAGAAGCTATGATAAAACGAAAGGTCCCTATGTGGCTGTTCCCATTAGCCTTCCACAACGATGACAATATCAAATACTATGCTTGTCTAGCAATCACTATACTAGTGGCTAATATTGAGATAGAAGCGGCCGTTTTGAACTCGGGCACATTAGACCTAGTAGAACCGTTCGTTACCAGCCATAATCCGTCGGAGTTTGCAAGGTCTAACAATGCTTATGTACACGGACAAAGTAAGAACTGGCTAAGACGTTTGGTACCCGTACTGAACTCGAAGCGGGAAGAGGCACGAAACTTAGCCGCTTTCCACTTCTGTATGGAGGCTGGTATCAAAAAAAGGCAAGGTAAAACTAAACTATTCCACGAAATCGACGCAGTAGAACCTCTAAAACAGGTGGCCAGTTGTCCAAATGCAATCGCTTCCAAGTTTGCAGCCGAAGCGTTGCGCTTAATTGGAGAAGAGGTGCCGCACAAGCTGAGTCAACAGGTGCCAGTATGGTCGATTGACGATGTACGCGAATGGGTAAAACAGATTGGCTTCGCGGAATATGCCAATAATTTCGTGGAGAGTCGCGTAGACGGGGATCTATTGCTGCAATTGACTGAGGAAGACTTACGTACAGATATTGGTCTTATTAACGGAATTAAAAGAAGAAGGTAATTTTACTTTTTACTGTGAATCCTCAGCAAATAGTTTAATAGCAACCTCACAATAAGTATATTAATGCCTCGAAATTGCTAAGTCTCTTATGAAATGTATTTATAAAAAAACTCAAATCTGGAAAAATGAAACCACAGTAGAATAATCAAAACGACAATTCTTAGTACTACGAATTTCATTTTTTAAAGGCTTTTCCACACTTTTAATTAAAAATATCCAAAAACTCTTCATTTCAGATTCACGAGAGAATTGCAAAAGTTGAAGAAAATGGCCGACTACTCATCTAAGGATCGAACAAATATAAATTCGTTTTTGCAGCAATTATGTCCTGAGTTTAGCATCTACACCTACAATATGATAAACGCTGGAGTAGACCGAGATACTTTACGTAACGTGACCGAACAGCAACTGCAGAACGAATGCGGTATTCAAAATTCCATACATCGTCTAAAAATCTTAGAATGTGTTCGGGCATTAGACAACAGTCTAGACAGTAACAGTGACGACGGCATGGATAAATCTTTAGATGTTTTTATCAGCTATCGGCGTTCGAACGGTTCTCAATTGGCCAGTTTGCTCAAAGTCCACTTACAACTGAGAAGCTTTACCGTGTTTATTGATGTCGAGCGTCTGGAAGCAGGAAAGTTCGATAATAATTTACTGCAGAGTATCAAGCAGGCTAAAAATTTTCTTCTGGTGCTAACACCCCAAGCCCTTGAGCGTTGCATTAACGATTGTGACTGCAAAGACTGGGTTCATCGTGAAATTGTGGCTGCTCTTCAATCCCAGTGCAACATCATACCAATCATCGACAATTTTCAGTGGCCTGAACCAGAGGCTCTACCAGAAGACATGCGTGCCGTCTGCCATTTTAATGGTGTGCGTTGGATACACGATTACCAAGATGCATGTGTTGATAAATTGGAAAGGTATTCCCTTTAGTTAGAAAGTGCAATCAAATTATACGTAGAGAAACATCGTAAACGTTTAAACTGATTCATTTTATTTGTAATTGACTCGAATTTAACTTGTTGCTTCGTTTTGAAAAATTATATTAAAAAATGACCATACCCTGTCAACCAAATGTGAGGATAAAGTGAAAATAATATCACTGTGATCTCACACTAATCCTCACAACTGTAAATTATCACTGTGATATCACAGTGAGGTTTATTTTGATCCTTACAACTGTGAATTATCACAATGATATTACAGCGATATCACAGTGATATCCTGTGAGGTATTTTTGAATACTCACTGTGATAAATGTTCTCAAATACTCAAATATTCTATTCGTTGGCTTTAAATATTGGTGAGTCAAACTATTTGAAATTCACATGCGAAACATATGCATAACTTAATTTGAAGTATATATAATTTAAAAGGGGAAATTTACACAAATGTGTTTATTTGTAAACAACTAAACATTTTTTGATTAAAGCTTACACATAAAGTTGAGAATTTACTTAGTGTTTAGAAAAATCCCGTACAGCCACTTGGTCTTGACGATGATTTTAGGATGATCATAAAATGGTATGCATAATAAAACGAATATACGATAATCCTAAAAATCATCATAAAAATTTTTTTTATATATTAATTTTGAGGCTTCTAATACTTTTCTCAGACGATTTTTTGGCGATTTTCTCGCGATTTCACGATGATTTCCACGCGATTTTCGAATAACTTTCGAACAATTTTATGACAATAATTTAACCATTAGATGACAATGATTGTCTTAAAATGATCTTGTTTTTGTTTTAAAATTGTTTTATAATTCGTTTTGAAGCAGAACATTTTTTAAAATTTCTATGTAAAAGTTGGAATTAAAGTAGTCTTTTTGGTGATAATCATAAAAAAAGATCGTCAAAAAGACGTTTTTGAAACAACTTTAAGACCAAACTGGCTGTACGGGATGTATAGATTTATATTAAAGGTTTTGTTTTTAGATTGATTTATGTTATGCGCTTAACTACATTATTTTTTACTCTTGTTCAATTCGGTTAAAATAAAGAAAGTGTTTATTCGTAGATAGTATGTCTAAAATTTTTTTCTTATTTATAAAAAAAAATAATAATATTGCATGCACTAATTATAAAGATTGCATGCAGTTTTTGATTCTACTTAGCAAACTGATTTTATATACATTCAATAAAGTTCAAATTATTTTGGAACGAGATTCGCTTTGATTTCACGACTGCATTATCCTTTCAGTTCGAAACTTACCACAAATACTAAAACAAATTCGCAGTGGGAAGACAAGTCATAGCATCCACTCAGGCCATGTCATCGCCGTTACCACTACCATTATCATCATAAAAGTCAAATTACCAAAAATATTTAGAGAAAGATTTAGAAGTAATTGCCCTCGAAGACTTATCTCGACGTGCCTAACGAGGCTATAATTATAACTCCATTTCCTTTAATTTTTTATTTGTTTTAGTGGGTTTAACATTACGTATGACACAATTTTTTTTAGAAACGCTATATCATTTCATGAATCTTTTTCGTTTAATAAGACACAAAAATCTTTATTATCTAGGAATAAACACAACATGAAATAAAGGTGAATGAGTACTGTGCAAAACATTGTTAAAAAAATGCTTCAATAGTGTATTTGTCATGTTGTTTTAAAGTGTTTGAATAATAAGAAAAATAGCATTTGCTGTAAAAAGTGTTTCAACAATATTAAAACATTTTTATAACAGTCCAGTACACAAAGAACACAGAACTGAAATTTAAAAGCATTCTAAATAAATGAGATGTGACCTGAAGCTTGAAAGATCAAACGCTTAAAATTTAGATAGCTTAACAACTTTTTTTGTTCTTAAAGATTCATGCGAGGAGAAATGAACGCTAAAATGGATATTTTGAGCGGTGGCAATGTAGGTGTGACTGGTGGGCGTAGCAATAGTATTGCTAGCAGTAAAGGAGGTGACCAAACACCTGGCACGCCGCAAATACGTATGACAAACATTGGACCCAGCGGTCCAACGTTTCAGCGTATAGGCAGCTCTGAAACAAATGGTATAAGTGCATCACCCACAGTCATGCAAAATGGTCCCTACTACAAAGGAAACATCGATAAATTATCAAGATTAAGTACTCGATTTCGACGTACAATTGACAAAAAAATAATTTTGTACAACATATGATCTTATGTGTTACAAAAGTGTCATAGTTTTTCACAGTATCTGGAATATAAAGAATTCTAAGGCTTTCAATTTTTTAATAAAAAACGATTTCAAGGAAAAACTACATTCAACACCAAAGTGTACAGATTATTTTTTTTAAAGAAGAAAACGAATTACTTTTCAATTAAAGTTTTAAAATTTTACATATGTCAAAGGAATTAGTTTTGTGGGAATATCGTGGGAATGTTGAATGCAGTGTTGTGATGAGTTTAGATGTTTTGATATTTTTTATCTTTTATATTTAAATTATAAAACAGTATCGTTTAATTTGTACTGGCAATATACAAAAAGATTTTTTTTAATAAAAACGTGTTTCTTTCGTTGCAAAAAGGAATATTCTTTGAAAATAATTTTTGATTTCAAATTTTTCGAGATCAGGATATTGAGCACAACGAATTTCAGTTTCAAGCCTCGTTCTGTTCAGTTATATTTTACTAATTAAGGTTTTATTAATTCTGTTTTTTTATTATTGGTATAATAACCTTTTTTATATAATAATGTGACGTTTTTTTAAATAAAATAAAAAATTAAAATAAAAACAAAATATTTTTTGAACAGAATTTCTTATTTAAAAAACCGAACTCAAATTTAAAATTTAATGCAAGAAGAAGCATATAAACAAAACCTAAGATTTAATGATTTCATAAACATAAGTTTAAAATTCAATGATATATTTATTCTATGAACTTTTTAATTCGATACAAGTGTTGGTATATATATGTATCACAACAAATTATAATTGTAATTTTCGATTCTGCAATACTCAATTTCACTGTTTATAAAAACAGTTCAAAACGTCAGGCCAACTTTACGGCATTTGAAACTGATTTCGGGTAAAGTTCGACTTAAAAAAGCCACTAGTTCTCTGCCACTTTGCCGTTTTCATTTCTCTCCCAATGAAATAAATGGAGATACAAGTTTACTAGATAAACATTTCATATTTCACTTCAAGAAACTTATTGAACCTCAGAAGTGTTAGTGGTCAAAAAGGCGCCTTTTTAATAAATTTCTTTTAAATTAATGCTTCAAAATTAAAAACGGCCAATGTATTTAATGAGATAATCGTTGTCATACTTGATTTCGTTGGTCATTTCGAATCATTTCAAAAACGTTTAGAACTTCGGTTTACTAACGGTCATCAAAGTGATGACGCATCCAGATAAAATAATACCACTCCTACAAAAAAACAAATATAAATATCACGTTCTAAAAGCCACGAAAAATTTCATTAATTTTAAATTTAAATATTACTTATCATGAAACTGTGGTCTCTGCTTAAATAGACTAACGCATGTGCTTTGAAAGTTTACAGTTTAATTTATGCAAAAGAGAACCATTTTAAACACTATAGTCGTGTTCAAAGTCTGTCCCGAACGGGACAATTTTACGTCATAGCTACTTAGAACTACTCAATTCCTATGTTTTTGTACAAGACTGAGTAAGTTTGCAAAAATATTTTTTAATTTTGTCCCGAGCAGGACAGATTTTTTGAACACGACTTATGAAACTCATATTTATGTGAACATAAAATCAAATATTTACTTATGAGCAGTGTCCCTTCTAAGCTGCGCTACTGCGCGGCCGCGTAATGATTTTATGGTTAGTATAAAAAGTTGCACAGAAAAAATAATTTGTCGCGCACGAAAGTTCACTTATTGTAAAAAAAACCACACTCTGCAAAAATACTCCACATATCAAAATCGATTAGGAAACTCTTTAAGAACTAATGAACAATATTAATATTGATAACGGTGATATAAAGCATTGTTATTGGTCAAAACGACAAAATAATACAAATTTAAATAGCTGTCTATAAAAAGATATGTAAAAAATGTGTAAAAATTATGTAAGAAACATGTTTAACTAAAAAACTGAAATTTGCGCAAATTATTTTTGGTTATCAACAATTTTTGCAAAGAAGTAAGTTTAAAAAAATCAGAGGGAACACTGCCCATGAGTATAAACAGCGATGTAATAATATGGTTGGCAGTAATTATTTTCACACACTATGAATATATTCATGTTATTGGCGGGAACATTTGTGTGTATTAAACTCCAATTTCAGCGCATAATGAAATTTTCTCGTGTTTTTATAAGTAAATTACACTACAGAGCTCAATTTATCTTTGTTCAGACGAGCAGAGCATAAGTTATATATTTTGCACATCAAACAAAATAAATAAATAAATAAAAATAAAAGCGTAAAAGACATTTTTGAAAATAATCAATTTTTTTCATTTGCCAATGTTTATCTCCAAAGCAAAAGACTTTAGCAACTTAAAGTATAATGTAGAAAAATAAGTAAAAAACATTGTTTTACATAATCAAAAATTGATTAGAATACTTTCAACGAGCGCCAAATAAGAAGATTTCAAATACAAAAAAAAACATGAAAAACCCCGTTTTCTCCTTAAATTTTAGAAAAAAATTAAAGCAAAGTCGATTAGCAGAAACTAAATGTTAGATAATAAACTAAATACATTTTTCGTTATATTAATGAGAACATTTTTTTAAAAGCTGTTGTTAGGATAAAAAATTTAAAAAATTGTTACAAGACAAATGGTACAGCAATAGTGATATGTATCAAATAATTTCAAAGCATTGGAAAACATGAAATATGTTCCAGTTTAGCATATAGGTTGGGAAAAGTAGTCGTGGTCATCAGGATAGCGAAATTCAAGCTCATATACCTTGAAAGGTGTAGATGTTGTTTCGAAAAGCCATTGAACAGTATTTCGATGAATCAATTAACAAACATTCTTTAAATTGATTTTATAGCATTACTGAAGTATTTATATAGTATTTTACATTTTCCCTTTACCTGACATGTAGTTATAAATTCTTGCTATTCTGACAATAAAGTTTAGTTTTAGTTTGAACGTCAGATACTTCGTTTTATTTAAAACTCTCATCCGCTTTCTACACACACGTGCATTTAGAAATTCGGATCTAAATATAAAAGGTGAAGAAAAACTATATTTTTTAATCAAGATTTTTGAGTAACTCAGTCCGTGTTCAATTATTTTTTGCGTTTTATATGAAATCTCATTTTCCACATGTTCTTATCATTATTTTAGAAGGATTTTTTAGTGTGAAAAAAGACAACTCGATATCTTAGGTTTAAAAAGCCAACTGATATATCAACTCTAAACTATGCTAAAAATTACACTACGCCAATTCTACACTGGATTGAGTTCTTGAATGCATTCATATACAGATCATAATGAAGTATAAACAAGACACCGAGAAACAGAGTTCGTTCTATATGCACGTATGAAAATAATTCATAGATTTTGCAAGCTTATTTGTTAAAATTTCGAACTTTTGGTGTCTATAACCAAATAGTTTGCTAAATTTACGATTTTTTTTCGTACGTGCGTATACAGCGAATTTTTTTATTAGTCTAACAAAATGTTTTCTAGATACAAAATAAATTAATTTTAGTTTCTTTCCATTTCGATTTCAAAGTTTTTGCGATTGTGTTATACGCTTAGTTTACTCCTTTTAGAAATATAGCTCATGTTCTGTCATTGTGAACAAAAATAAATATATTTCCTTAAAATTGCTAAGAGATTTTATTTATTAAACAAATAAATACCATAAAACTCGACGCATAGTTGAAGAATGTTTCAAAATTGAATACTGGACAATTTTGAAATCTTTTCGGTGTCGATGGCTTTGTAAAATATTACGAGCACTAGAAGAAAAATTTGAATTCATCATTAAAAAAAATTAGAATAACTAAATAAACTAAAATTGTTCCATTTGGTGGTCTAACACAGCGGTTTCCAATCTACGGTGCACGTATCCTTGGAGTAACGCTGTATATTTTTTAAGGATTACTCCAAAAAAAGTTGTTATAGTGGCAAAATTTAAACAAAACCTTACTATCGTTCTAATAATAAATTATATTCCAAGTTCTGCTTGTTCAGTACAATTACAAAACGAAGAATTTTTTAATATTAAATTTTTGTTTGTTCATAGAAATTAATGATGATTTTAATCTACACCCATAAAATATCGAAATGAAAAAAACTTTTATATAGAAGGAAAGAACAGTGGTGTACAAACTATATAACTGACTTGATATAAAGGGTACAGTAGTTAAACAAGGCTGAAAATCGCTGATCTAAGACATTGATCTAATGATAAAACAATTCCTCATAATCACTAATTTTACTATTTTACAAAAGAAAGACATTTGTGCTGTAAGTTAATTCGAAGCAATAGATTTAAGGAGATAAATTAGCCTCATAAACGAATCCTCTGAAAAATATTTTTGGCCTGAGATTATTTTAATGAAATCATTGCATATTGTCCTAAAAGATGGCGATACTTTTATATTGTCAACAATAACGTAGATTTTTAGGAGATTTTTGTCCAACAGAGAGCGTGGCGCATATGTGTTTTGGCTGTTATTCGAAATACATCACATAATGCATAATGTATAATGCAAGTCGATTTTGACCAGCTATTTTTTGATCAATTTTTTGCCCGACCAACATTTTTGCTCACTTTTGTAACACGGCTTAAGCTGCATTTCTGATCTTTCAAACTATATGTTTACTAATGTATAACCGAGACTTTGATCATAATGTCAGTTAACCAAAGGAAGAAAATGTCAAGAAATTCTTAACTTTCATTCAAAAGTATTACTTAAAAACTATACAAAACCATCATTTTAACCCATGCAAATTAAGTTTACATTGAATTAGAAAAGCGTAGTTTTCGAATTTTTAAATTGTAATTCTTTGCTTACGGGCCTAAATATGAAAAGAAAAAATACCAGGTTCGATTGCCAACTGCAATCACGGCACTCTTCTGATCGCTTCCGTTAATCGGTCGGATTTCCAGCAGGCCGAATTGTCGAATCGCATTGTAAACCTTAGAAAACAAGAGAAATCATAAAATAATCGCGAAATTATTTACTAAAATTTGCAACGATTTCAAAGATTTATGACTGCGCTAAAAAGAATTTTGCAATAAATTAAGGCCACATCATTGCATTGTGAATACGAACGCACATTGAAGCCTTAGCAAAGGGCTTAAGCTATTTTTAAAATAACGCATAATTCATATTCAATTACGACACAATTATTTTAATTGTATATCTATTTCTGCACTATTTGCACAAAATTGATTTATATTATTCGAAGAAAGGTTATTTAACATTTGTGTCCGAACGGATGGCCATAGTTTTGCGGGGTATATTTTCCATCCTCGAATTCCAATAGCTTTAATGCGGCAAAATTACACAGAGTAATATAAATGGCAATTTACTAAAACAGACACTTTAAAATATTTTTAACATTTTTCTGATACGTTTCTAAGAATTTAATACATACGTGGACTTAACTTATGTTAGTAAACTAAATCTATTGGTTCGCATATTTATTTGTAGACACTTATTAAGCTCTAGTCTGAAAATTGTATTTTATTTATAATCAAATTCATAAAACATATAATTTTGCCTAGAAGTAAAAAATGCCTATTTTATTTTGCCAGTCGATTCTGTGAAGATGTTTAATTTTGCTTCAACAATAAAAATTAAAGAAAATAAATGTCAATGTGCAACAATAGCTGTAAGTTAATACAGAATGATATCAGCTTTAAATTATTACGCTAAATAGTGCTCTTTAAAAAATTTTGATCTTAATACTTTTAGAAAAAACATTTGCCGCTATTTAATGCTATTGTGTTCGATGGGAAAAGTGGCAATGGCCGTTGGTGCCGGGTGAGACTCGAACCCGGGACTTCTAAGCACTAGAGTCGAACGGCGACCACTAGGCTAATCGAGCCTCGCTTAGTTGCACGTATGTATAACTTTGCTTGTACTACACAACACGCCTTCACCCTTATAATGCATAATGAAAAAAAAAGAAATATTTAAAACAAAAAATATTCTTATATGTTATATAAGGTGTTTTAAAGAAATTTAACGTTTCTCGTAAAAGTAAATTAAAGCGGTTAGAACGGTTCTAAATAAAAAATTAAGTAAAGAATAAGGAAATAAAATTTTCACAATTAGTACTCAATATTTTTTTACTCAAAAACAAAGCTTAAAATAAAATACTTAAAATGCTGTTGATACACTGGAAAATTTTTTTGTGAAAAATGGTATTAAAGAAAAAATATTAGCGTCTAATAAAAAAATTATTTAGGATCAAATAAACGTTTTATTATATTAAAATCTACTTTTATATTCGATTTATTAAAAAATTTATTTTCTTGATTTTTTCAAAAAAAAAAAAAAAAAAAAAAAAAAAAACTAGTAAAAG
>AGDA01091327.1:0-10461 GCA_000281935.1 Mengenilla moldrzyki | reverse complement strand
TGAAAGCCCCCAAAATAGTCTATACAAGTTTTTTTAAAGTTCCTTTGCTTGATAGTCATATTCTCTTATTAAAAATACATATATCATTCAAATTCAAGTTCTAATTCATTTAGAGATAAATTACAAAAACTGAAAGTGATTTTTTGTTGATTTCCTAACATAAGTTAAAATAGATTTTTCTAATTTATTAAAGTGCATTCCATGTTATTATTTCATTCGTAAGATTAAAAAAATATATTTAACTTTTTTATTCGAATTGACATAAAAATACCATGAACTTAAATTTTCAGAAAAAAATAATTTGAAATCCAACGTAATTCCAACTAATGTTAACGATGTTAAATTCACATATCCAAATAATAAAGCATATCTAAATTTTTCAAATTTTAATTCAAAATACGAGGTCGTAGAGATTTGTAAAAAAAACTTGAGGCCATTTTTTGAGAATTAATTATATTTTGCATGATTCCACTTAACTAATAAAAATAATATACGAATTCAGTAAAAAATGAATAATAATTCATTTTTCAAACGATTTTTTAAAAAAATAATTCGCAAAAAATTATACAATATACGTTTTATTCAAGTTTTCTTTTAAAACATTTTAAGTTTTTTTATTAAAAATAAAAAAGTATATAAAAGCAAAAGGAAATAAAAAAGCTCATAAAAAACATAATGAGAAAGTGAGCAATTAAAAATTTATTTTATACTAAATAAAGTAATAAAATAACTTTAAATGGCACTGTTCTATCTGTTATTATTTATTCCAATGAAAACTTTTTTACTGGGAATGGAACATATGTTTTAATACATACTATTCTAAAAAGTAAAATTTTTTTTAAAAATAAAAAATAAAAAATAAATACCTCTTTACAGAAATGAACACAGCAGTAAAATTAAAATTTTTATCACAAGTTCACAGAATTTACGCGATTGCCTTTACAATCAGATTAAACCTGGATTTAAGCTTCAAGATCGAACTTATATTCATAAAAGACTGCGACTGGAGTGCAGAAAAAACAACCCTGTAACGTCATTAAATCTAGTGCTTCTGCGTTTTTTTAAACAGAAAGTACACATGTTGTAAAAAAATAAGCATAATCATTTTAACAAAAAAGTCTTTTTTAAAATATTTATTAAAAAGTGCAAAAAGAATTTTATCCCTATGCCATTTTGGTATTTTCCTTGCAACAAATGAATAGTCCTTAACGTTTGCAAAAATCGACTAGTTTAGCATACGAATCACCGTTGAATTAATTTGCTTCCAATTTTATACTTTTCGTGTCAGCAATTTTTGGTCGTAAAACTCCTTTCATATATTTCGACGTCTAAAAATCACATATTAAGAAAAAATCGATTGTTGTTATTTATTAATTATTACTTTTTGCGACGTTAATTTCCGAAGCTTAATGCGTCTTTTCTGAACTTTTTCTCTGTTAAATTCATCTGCTTTTTTAACCCTAGTAAAATAAAAACAACAAGTTAAATATATTCAAATTGAAAGTTGTTAAAACTTTAGGTGATTCCCTATTCTTAAAAGAAACGTCGAATAAGAAAGCCACCCGAATATTTTTCCTCAGTTTTCCCAAAGTGCATTTGTCAATTGTGACCTAATTTGATAAAGGATAACTCATGACGATATCAGATAAACACTAGGAAAAGTAATAATATGATATCCGTAAAATCATGTAATTTTAAAAAAAATGACAAGAATTTTAATGAACAACAATATCTACAAAAAATTAAAACAGTCAACCATACTGTTGCTGTAGTTATTTATTTTAATTATAAAAATTTTTGAGAAAAAATGAAAACCTGTAACCATTAAATAGCAAATAAAAAAATTCGAAATTTATATGAAGAACTTTTAAAAGAGCTTTTCAATTTCTTAAATTTCCTCGATTTTATAGATTTTGCTCCTTCTTTCTTTACACAGTCAGTATGATTATCTGATATATTATTCTTTATCTTTTACACTATATTCGAATTTGTATTTTACATCATTTATATTTATTATTTTAAACTGTAAATAAAATATATTTATTGATACACGAAGAAAATTATCTTATCAATTAACTATATTTTAAAATTAAAATCGAGGAACAAATTATAAATCGAAAATTAGAACAATTTCTACTGGACAAATAATCAAAGCTGTTAAAATTTCAGAAACTTAAATTTGAAAAAATTAATCAATTTTTTGTTTTTTATTTGTTCAAAAAGTATTTACAATTATACATAAACACGCGCACATTTATGCCCACGACACCGAAATACTACATCGGTCATATACTTTAAAATAAACAAATATTAATATTTTCATTAATGTTTATAAAATATATAAAGTATTAAAAATATAAAGTAAAAAGAAAACATACCAAAAATGTTTGACTTAAGTTTTTTTTTGTTTGAAATTAAAGAAACATTATAATTTTATAATCTTTTAATTTTTTTAATATTTTTCTATACTAACTTCTCCTAATTTTTAATTTAAATTTCTCTGCGATTGTAAATAATACGTAAATTTTTTAATAAAAACAAAATATTAATAAAATAGGAAAAAATATTATTTTTTAAAAAAATGTTTTGTTTACATAAATTAAGGAAAATATTATATTAAAATTAATTTATTTAGCGTATCTTCGACTAAAAATGAAAAAATATTGTTTTTAAAAATAAACGTATATTCTTCTTACCTGTATATCCGAACAAGCCAATGTTCCGAAGTGAACGCCTCATCTAAGTACTTTAGCTTGAAATTTTTGTTACCAATGACACTGTTTCGCGTTCGGTCGAAACCTGCAGGCATTCGACTGTGCAACTGTAAGTCACCGAATCGAAAATAGCTTAATTTGTACATTAAACAATTGAGCATCGTAGGCGATGCCTTATCACTAATCAAATATTCTCCATTTGCTGTAAAATAATCGGCTTCACGAATATCACGAGGATGTTCACCTTCCGCAATCCGTACCATCCATAAGAACTTATTGATATCATCACCCGAATAACCAATTAAACCACCAAAGATGACAAGCACATAGTCCACATCAAGTTTAGTCATAATTTGATAAGCTGTCTTCTCATCCGAAGCCATAGCTTTACCAACCAATGCAATATGACTGTTATTCCAAGTATTATTGTCAACTAGTGTAGTACGATTCGCCATGCCAGCAATCTGGTAACCGTAATCCCACCAACTCATAATTCTAGCGTTATTGTCGGTGTTTTGCGAAAGCCAAAAGTATGCTTCACGAAAATCATCTAGAATTACACGTTCTCCATCATTCGTTTGTGAAGAAAGCACCACACTAGGACTTGAGTATGCGTTACTTGTCACCCATGTACTGTGCATTGAAAACAAGCATATCAAAATTATAAGCACCAGGAATACAACACCACGAAAATTCTGCCCTAATGAATTGTCTGGATTCAATTCCTTCTCAGGTTTTGTTTTCCGGGGTTTATTACCAGCTTTATCGTATTGAGTTGCTTCTCGAATCGGCTCTAATGTTTGTTTTACATCACTCTCAGGTGCAAACATGTTTCGAGTATAAATGTCGAACAGCATTGAAAACGTGATTCCACTAAGAATACATACAACTGGTGTTAATGTTAACATTAACCGCACCATTACTCCGGCGAAATAAACAGCACTTATCGCATATAATACGGCTAAGATAAAATTTATTATTAATAAAATAATTTTAAAAATTTTTCAAACAATTCAATCATATTATTTTTTGATTAGAAATTTCATAGACATCATTTATTAAAATTTAAAGATTAATAAAATGTAATAATTTTCTAAAAAAAAATTAAAAATTCCAATTAATAAAGAGTGGTTAAAGATATTAAATATTTTATTTACCACTTATTTTAATAAACTTTTTATTAAAAACAATTTTTAAAACGTGTTAAAAAATTCTTTCCGTCTATTAATTCAAAATCTTGAAATTTATAATTTGTAATCATAGAGGCATGCAATTTTCTTTTTTATAAGAAAATAATATATATAGAGAAATCCTAACATGTTTTAGCTTAGGTTCACACAAAAAATACACTAGAGAAATTCAGCTTTATGTGATACAGATGGAATAAGAATGATCAGTATACGACTTTTATCATACAATTAAAATCAAAATCAGTGACTGAAATTAATATGAATTTGATTTTATTACCTATTTATAAATAAGATTCTGTTGAATTTTTACCAAACTATATCTATGGAGTTTGTATGTAAACACTTGTTTAAATTAAAAGATAAAGTAGAAGTCAAAAACACTATAATGATTTTGTGAATAAGATGATCTATTCTATATAAAAGTTTTAAGAAAAACTAATTCAACTTACCAAAAACACGTTCATCATTTACATTTTTAATGCAATACCAAACACCAACTGGAAACGTAGATGATAAAATATGCAAATCGAAAAAAAATGAAAACCAAGTAGTAGGTTGGTGTTCGGAAACCGAACTAATGATAGGAATGTGGATTTTTGCATAACCAGTGTCCCAAAGAGAATAGAATCGTCCGCTCCAGGGTGCAATTACACCTTTATAGGTTAAAATAAGAACAACAGCATATACGAGGGCTCCAGCCGTAATCGCAAACACTACTAGCAAATACTTCATGTCTGCTTTAGTAAGAACTGTTTGGAGATATTGGAATAAAGCTACACTAAGCACCAAAAAGAAAACACCGGTTGCTGCCATGTGTTCACTAGTACGAATTGGTTGAAACCCGACAAATGGAACTTGCATTGATAAAATCAGTCCAAGTATATAAAATATGCAATAACTAACAAATATGCGATGTGAATAACGATTCATTATAATCAGTACGAAAACGTGCAACGGAATCAAATTTATTATAAATACATAACCACCCCATGCGGATACCTAAATAAAAATAAACAAAAATCTTAACTCTATGAAACATTTTAATTAAATAATATATTAATTTTTTGGTAAAGAATATTGGCGATCGTTTAAATTTTGAACTACACGAAATATTAAATTTTCAAAGTCGCTTTTTAGTGAACATCAAAAAATAAAATTCTTATATTAAAGACTTTTTTTGTGTACGTAAAAAAGAAAAATTTAAATAATTTTTTTGTCACAAAATTTAGAATTGTGCTTAAAAAATCATTTAATACAAAACGTATTATCTGTTACTTTAATTTACGGGTTTTGAAATGTAATTGTACTATCAAAATTTTAAAAAAATAATGTAAAATGAAACAATTTTAAAAATCATGACTTTTACATACTTTTTTCAAATAAAAAAAAACTAATTAACGATAAAAAAAATTAATAACATTGGGTAATTTTTAACGAAAAAATATTACATAAAATTTTATAAATGGTTATAATAAATAGTTTTTTCAAACACGAACTCAATATTCAAAGCTTTTCTCTCCTATTAAAGGAGTGTTAGAATAAATATTAAAGATGAAATTTAAAGTGTTAGATGAAAAGAGACAAAAGGTTTAAAGGAACATATATTAGGTCTACCGGAAAGTTCTGTTCGAATCTATGACATCATTTTCGGCACGTAAGCACATGTTTATTTATTGCATGTTCGGCTTTATATTTTTATCGCTTAATATATACATACTGACGTAGCAAATAAACTATAATAAAGTTGATTCACATTAGTCTTAAGTGTGAAACGATAGTATACCCATAACGACTGATAAATTTCATTTACGTCAATGTATTTTATACGAATTTCAACAAGGAAGAAATGCTACAGAAACATGTAGAAATTTATTGAAAGTGTTTGGTGAAGGTACAGTTTCTGATAGAACATGCAGAAGATGGTAAGAAAAATTTGAAACAGGTGATTTCGACCTTTCTGATAAGCCACGTTCTGGGCGACCATCTTTGATCGAAGACGATGGTGTTAAAGCAGTGTTGGAGCAAGATCCATTTCTGGCAAAAGATCATTAATAATAATGGCAATTATATTATTCAATAAAGTTAATTGGCTGTAAGAAAAAATTTGTATTTTGTTTTATTCCAAAAACGAACAGAACTTTCCGGTAGCCCTAATATAAAGTTTACACAATGCAGAAGAAGTTTATTTCTGGACATGTTTAAAATTATTTCTATAGATGACGTTTTTGAGTCCATTTTATCTGTTTTTGCGATATTAAAAATTTTTGTTAATATTTGCGAAAAAACAATACTGGTGAAAACATTTACAATATGCTTACTATAGCACAAAACTTCATATTTCTCGAATAAAAAAGCTTAATTTATCTAGTAATTTGTTACTTATATTCGCTGTTATGTAAATCGACAATAAATTTAGCATTCAAAAAAGATAAAATTTTTACTGATTTTTAATTTGAAATAGTGTTTTACAGTATGATATTTTGATTCCTAAATGTACAAAAAGCATAAAGAATTCGGCTGAAAATCAATTTTCATATTTTCATGATTGCCACTATTTTTGGTGTAAATAAACTATTCGAGTGGATAATAAAAGTTTCATGAACAAATTTTGTTGTAGAAAAATGGAATATTACGTTCAAAGTCTAAACTTTTTTGCGTGCGAAATTTGTAGACTTTTTTAAAAAAAATAAATTCACGTTTCGGTTAATATCATTAGAAAACAAAATCAATATCAAGGAATTCATCCTAACAATGAAACTAATTGGCTCTGCATAGCTTTGGCAATCAGTTCAGATCAATATCCAACATACAGAGACTTTTGTTAAAGTGGAATAATTCTATTTAGGCTTATATAATGCAAGGACAATAAATAAATTAATTTTTATATGATTAGGAGACATTCAAAATAAATTTTAAATTAACCGTTTGCGTACCCGAAGGCCACTTTCGCACTCCTCTGTTTTGTGTCAAAATAAAAAAATTGTTGACACATCCGATATGCCGACGTGTAATAATTTGAGCGTGATCGTGTTTCTCGGTGGTTTTTAATAATTAATCGTAGGAGCGCGATCGCATTCTTTGGCCTTTTTCGATCGTGTTCTTCTAAAACACACTGGTACGCAAACAGTTAAACCAAGCCAAACCTGTATTATGGCAGGTTCATTTTGGATTTATAAAATATGTATTTGTTTCTTTACAGTAAACACAAATTTGTTTACTATGAACTTAAGGTGTCAATATTTTTTTACAAATGGTATTACATAACACCCAATACTTGAAAACATACTGTAATTTCTGAAAGTTAACCTTTTTCTTATAGGAATAGTAATAAAAAATATGTCGATAGCAATTTAAAATCTATCTATGTCGATTTTAATTGCTATGTAATAATAATAAAGTAGTCATTATGATCCTATTAAAATCAGAAAAAAATTAATATGGATTCAGATGATAACTCACTTATAAAATCTTTTACATATCACATTATCTAAAATTTACAAAGTCTGCCATTCTGTTTCAAATGTTAATTATAAAAAAAAACACACACAAAATTAATTGATGAGCTTTTTATGATATTTTATGAATATTTTATATCATATTTCTCAACGTAGGGCCCAGGCCCCATAGGAAGACAATTTCATTTGAGGGTGGGGGGGGGTGTTTTCATTTTTCAGTGAGAAATTAAAAAAAAAATTAAAAATAACTCACGTGCAAAAAATTAAATATTTAAAAACTCAAAAAAGTCGAAATTAAAAAATTATATTAAACGAGTTTAATTAAAAGAATTATGTGCTCATCAGCTATTTCGTACTTAAAAGTCACTTTGTAGCAAGCATCAAGGGCAACGACCACATTAATTGCATACGGTAAAATTTGACAAGTAAATGCAAAAAAATAGGATTTGGAGAAATACGTATGCTCCGTATTTTCAACTAATATAAGGCGTTTTTTGGCGACTAAACCGTTTTAAAAAGGTTCACACTAAGAATTTCACTTTTAAACCACTTTTAAATAACTTTTATTAAGTACACCAAAACAGTCTGATTATAAAACCTTTTTTTTTCAATAAATAACTAGGTTTGCACAATGCCCTGCCTACAAACCAAGAATCGAGTTCGCAAAAATAAAAAAGGTTCTATGAATTTTTTAACAATTCTTAAGAATTGTAAGTCGCCAAAAAACGCTTATAATGTCTAGAATTTCTACTTCAAAAGTTTTAAAAATATAAATAGAAGAAAAATATAAATGTCAATAAGTCACCAATTACAATATGCAAAATCTCTTTAAGTAATTTTTCCCAATACCAGTCGTCCATATGGACAAAAAATATTAAAATCTAAAACTAAATATCGCTGAAATCCAATGTTAGATATTGTAATTGCTCTATAATATCACCGTTTTAATAATGTGTAGTTCAAAATATTAATTAATTTTCAAATGGAGTATAGGGTATTTTTTTGAAGGCTGGAGATGAAATTAATCAAAACCTTTCTAAATTTTATAAGAAAAAAGTGAAAAAAATCAAATAAAAACCATGTAAAAATAAGACAATGCAGTCAACGTAGACCAAAAAATTGATCCGGTTTTCAATGATTTGATCCAAAGGAAATAGGTAAACTGAAGTGCGAAAATGGCGATGCCTTCATTATCATAGCTACCGGCAACAGAGCGGCTGATGTATCCAGGTACAATTGAAATGAAACAGGCGGCAAACAAACCAGCACCTTTAGACCATAACTCAGCAGTAAGCAAATATGTTGCGATTGCGGTCAAGCCGCTGAACACTGGAGCCAAAAAGACACATATATCTCGGATATGTACATTGATACTGAGTATATTCAGTATGTAGTGAATGGTGCCAGAAGTTACCATTAAACCCGGATACACGGTACCACCAACGATACGTCCTAATGGATACCATGCACGTTCATCAAACCAATTTAAAAAATTATAAAACCCATTTTCAACCATATATTTAGTTGCACGATAATTGAACCTAAACGAACAAAAATTTGATGACAATTTGTATAATTAGGTGAAAAAAATTCTAGTAAACGTAACTAAAACAATACTTCTGTTAGTATTTATTCCTTTATTTTTTAAAGAAAATAAAACATGAGTAAAAATTCACAACAGCTTACAAGTAAGCTTTCCTTCAGTAATCTAAAGTTTATTCAAAAAAAGTATCCAGAGTTCGGTTTTTGATTAGAAAAAGTGCAAAAAACCACACTTTTTATTCAGAAATTTTTCGAAAATTTTATCTGTTATGTTATTTTTTGCGTTCTATACGAAACGCTATTTTTTTCAACATCATTAAAAAAAAATTTCTAGTGTAAAAAGAAAACAATGATTTTCCTGTGTTCAAAAATTTAATTGGCATAACGTAACGATGGTTTCGAAAATATACTCCGTGAAGAGTTGGGTTAATAAGATATTTTAGTAAACTTACTCGAACTTGCACAAAACACAAAAATTGAGTAGTTATGACGTAAAAGTTATTCCATTAAGAGTAGATTTTCAAAAACTACGGTTTGTTTTATATTACACCAACTCTACACTGCACTAAAAGTGCTGTCAAAAGCATACCTTGGGGAGAATGGTTCGAAAAATCTGCTGGAAAACTTAATCGAGCGTATACAACTTTGTTGGGAAACCTAAATGCTTGATAGTATTTAAATTAGCAGTTGTTCGTATTCTATTCTATAAAAGGTGCTTTTACCAGCATTAAATAATTAAGTAATTAGGTGTCGTAAAAGAAATTTATGATGTAAGTGAAAATTCTATTGAAGGTAGGCTTACCAAAACATTAATTTACACTACATCAATTCTATATTAGATCGAGTTCTTGAATGTAGCCAAATACACATTTTTTTAATTTAATACCTAAAATTTGTATAGAGAAACAAGATTATGCACATTACATATCTAAAGTCTAATTTTTTAAATAATCCGTTGACTTTCGTTTAAAAAAAGGCTTTTAAATTTTAGTATTTTTCAATGGCTCTAATACATAATTTAAAAAACGATCACAGTATGACTACAAAATAAATATTGTGGAGTTTATCGCAAAAATCATTATAATGAAACACTATCAATAAAACTCTATGAATATAAGGGTAAACAATTCCTCAAGTTTTGTTTGTAGGATAAATATATATAACTAATTAATATAATTGATGAAAAAATAAAATAAAAGGTTTCATTTAGCATATTATTTGAAGAATTAGGTGTACCATGGGTCGAATTCATGAATGATGCTTTCAAAACGAATTACGGCGAAAAGCCGACAGAAAAACCCTAAAATCCATGCTAAAGTTAAAATAGTGAACAGAACCAAACTATTCAGGCTTTTTGAGTTACTAAACGGGCTAGTAGTTGCTACAACCATTTTGCACACCACGAAAGCACAGATTTTTTCAGTTAACTACCACGTCACTGTCAATTTTTGACCATTTCTACAATTTTATGATAAGTATGACGCGTGTTCAATACAGAGCGAACAAAAGTTTTTAGTCTGTGTAAATTTAGAAACGTCACAGAGCAAGGATAAATAGACC